>BHFV01000085.1:737-57535 GCA_003568905.1 Trebouxiophyceae sp. KSI-1 | reverse complement strand
AAACCCTAAAACCCTAACCCTAACCCTAAACCCAGCCCTCAAACCACTTCTCCTGTTGGCCCAGCTGCGAGCTGCGCTGGCAGTTGCATCGCCCGAGTGCGTGTGCGGCTAGGGCCTGTGACAAGCACTCGAGGCAGGCGGGCAAGCGGTGCAAAGCAGCTAGGCAGCGTGGTTCAGGCCCGTCAGATCGGGCTGAGCCGCGGTCGGCTGCTGGGCGGGGCGCAGGCAGCCGGGAGTGGCGGGAGCGCCTCGCGGCCGGCTGCGGCTCCGCCTCGCTGCGGGCCTACAAGCTGCTGGCCCTCTCGCACCTGATGGCCGATGCCCGGGCGGCCGCCGTGCTGCTGGGGTCGGCGGGCGGCTACGCGGCGGTGCTGACTGCGCTGCTGGCGGGGTGCCGCGAGCCGTCAGTGGCGCGCCCCCTGCCGCTCCTTTCCGGGCTGAAAGAGGGGAAGCGGGGCTGCCTCAAGCGGCCGGCGAATCACCGCCCGCCTGACGAGATTGCACGCTTCGTTCCGCTGAGAGACTCCCTCTTTTGGGTGACAGCATCAGATTGCCGCCGCGGCTGTCGTCGACGTTGCTACTGTCGTGACAACCAAAGCAAAGCTGCCTGCAGCGCGTCCGCTCAGCTCTGCACGCGCCCGCAGGGCTGCGCCAAGTTTGGCTCGCTGGGCCTGGCGCACCTGCTGCGCTGGCACTGCCGCGCGCCCGGCCGCCCGCTCGCGCCCGAGGCGCAGGCCAGCGTGGCGCGCGCGCTGGGCGGCCTGCTGGCAGCCGGGCGGGCGCCGCTCAAGGACGAGGCGCTCGCCGCGATGCTGGAGGCGCGCTTGCCGCCCGCCTGGGACTGGCTTGAGAGTCGGCATGGATGACTCGCTTTGAGACACTCAGACCGCTGTGTGCTGGTGGCGGCCACGCGCGCTCTGCTGGATGGCACGCCCGCGACTGGCTGCTGCGCCGTTTGCGGGATCCCTGTAGCCACGCAGTCTGCTGTGGTGCTGCCCGCCCGCGCTGCCGCCGCCGCAGCGCAGCCAGGAGACAGCGTCAGCGTGTGAGAGGGGATGGGCTTCCGGCGCGCAGGCGGCCAAGTGCCTGGGGCAGGCCGCCAGGAAGTGCGGCAGCAGCGCTGCGGCCGGGCCGGACGCGGGCGAGGCGCGTGCGCAGCTGCGGGCGCAGCTGGCCTGGCTGGGCAGCCACTCGGAGCTCGGCGCCGCGAGCGCGGAGGCCTGCGAGGCCGCGCAGCAGGCGCTGGCCTGACGCTGCCGGCCTCCCGCGCCCCTGCGCCTGCTTTGCTGCTCCCGCGGTGAGCCTGCAGTGCGTTGTCTGCTGCCGTGGCAAGCTGCCAGGCTGTTGCGTGTGCGCTGTGGTGTGCTTCCAGCTCCGGAAGCGTGGCGCACTCTGCTCGTCGGATGCTGCCACTGGCATTCTGTTGTACACACTTCTGCGCTCAAACCAACACATCTGGGCCCTTCAAAGGCAGTGGCAGCCGGCACAAGCAGCCCTCCCCTCGCAGCAGCCCTGCCACTTGGATCTCAGTCGAACGCCGGCCCCCCCAGCGGAGGCGCAGCCGTGCTTGGCAGCAGGCAGGCGGGCGGCTCCCCACGGCCCCCATCAGCCTGCGCTGCCGTTGTCTCTCTGCGCATCGCTGCAGTCGGGCAAAACAAGCGAGCGGAGGACCGCTCTAGCCGCTGCGCGGATGCAGTTTCCGGGTTTGGGGTTGTGTTTTCAAGTGGTGCAAGAAGCGATGTCTTGCATGTCAAGTACCGGTAGTTGGAAGGCGGCAACATAGTTTAGTGCAAGTGATTTTGTACAGAGCAGGGTGAGGAACAGCCGCGGCCACGTGGCAGCTGCAGCAGCAGGACAGCAAAGGCTAGCAAAGGCAGCAGAATGGGAATGAACTGATGTCAGCTCCACCAGAATCACCAGCGCCGGCAGCAGCACGGCAGCCTGCACCAAGCAGGCTTCCAGACACATGTGTAAGGAAGGGCATCTGCGATGAGAGAGCTGTGGATAGGCGGGGCCGCGAGGGCTGGGGCTGCCTGCAACCAAGTCCAGCCCTTCATGTACTGCAAGAGGTTGAGACTGGCGTCCGTGCGTGATGGCAGCCAGCCGGTCAAGTGTCCAGCACCTGAAGGACTCGGCTTTCCGGGCTCTGATTTCAGCCCAGGACGTATCGCAGGCCAGCCCTGCCAGCTGCCAAGCTGCCGGTGCCCAAAGCCAGAGCCAAAGAAGGCGAGGAACAGCCGAGCTCCTTCAGTTCCCTCGAACAGCAGAAGTTGCCACAGCAGCTCCAACAAGGTGAAGTCCCGAACTTGGGGAGCTTTGCAGAGCTTGCATCGGTTCTAGCAAATGCATGCTGAAGGCAAGAGGCCGACCCGGAGGAACGTATTCGAAAAGTATGTCAGCAAAAGCGGGTATCTTGCTCCAGGCGGCCGGTCCTTCGAGGAACTGGCGCGTTGATAAGGCGATCCGAGACGGATTAGGGCACGGCGCAGCCGCGTGGCGGCGCAGACGGGCTAACAGCGCCAGTGGCAGTACGGGTAGGTGACGGAGAGCCGCTACCGCGTCCCTCGCGGTGCGATCGGCGCAGATCGCGGGTGCTGGATGTGCGATGCGGTCAGTAACCAAAAGGCGGCGGCTCCGCCCGAAACGGTGCTCATTGCGTAGATCAGAATCTTGCGGATATAGCTATGAAGCTGCCAGCGTCTGGAGCGGCCAGCCGCGATGGCTGCGTCCACGCTGTCGCGCGCTCAGAAGCACCTTGCAACCCTGTCTAGACCCTGTCGAAAGTTGGAGGTCGCTTTACCGATTCCACATGGGGCTAAAATGCAGTATCCTCCGCTGGAGCGTCGGAAACTGCATTAATTGGCAGGCATGCGCACTCGCAGCCTTCCTTCTCTCAAGCAGAAACTTCAAGAGCAGCGGCGGCCGCATCAGGAGGTCTTGCGGCTGAGCGCCTCGTGCACGGCCGGGTCGATGGCGCCCCTCTCGGCCGACGGCCCGGCGCCGCCCGGCGTGCCCATGCGCTGCGCCTTGGGCAGGTTGGACACCGTCTTGGGGGTCGCGTCCACAAACTTGCTGGTCAGCACGATCGTGTTGTCGTTCTCCTCCTTGTGCCCAGGGTCAGAGGGGCCAGCGCGCCCGCCATCCCTGCGGCCAGAGACTGCACTTCAGTGTGCAAAGTGTGGCGGGCTGGCGGAGCATAGAAGAGGCCAGAGAAAGCTGAGCCGGGAGGGAGTGGTGTGTCTGCGCTGGATGCATCTGATTTCATGCCTGCATAATTGTATCCGCGCTGAATGCATCTGATTTCATGCCTGCACGATTGGGGGCCAAAGGGGCGGGTGCGAGCACGCACTTTTCCCGCTTTTCGGCGCGCCGCTCCCGCTCCGCCCGCTTCCTGTCCTTGTTCTTCTTGTTGTTGCCGGCCTTGTTCCTGCCGCGGACCAAGGGGCTGCCGCCTCAGCCGCGCGCATGCAGCCGCCGTGAGGGGTTTTGCGCCACTCTCGCAAGGCAGGTGGGACGCGCCTTGGCAGGTTGCTGGCCTCGGACGCAGCCGCCTTAGCCTGCGGCCACCCGCCGTGCTCCCGTCAGAGACAGCCTCCTGACTTGCCGGTTGCTGTGTGTGGGGGGCTGCCGCCTTTTACCTGCCTGACAGCGGACCGGGGGGCTTTACCCGGTCGCCTGCCGTTGGCCTTGCCGCTGCGTCGCCGCCACCAAGCGAGAGCGCCCAGCAGGCCTGCCACCGCCAGCAGCGCGGGCAGCGCCGCCTTGCGCTCGCCCGTCGCCTGCAACCTGCAGCGTGCCGGACGGGCTCTTTGCCGCACACCTCGGCCGGAAGCTGCCATTCCATGCCTGGCGAGCCCGCTTCTCGCGAGCTGCGCTGCGAGGCTGGGGATTCGCAAGCGCTGGGGGACTGCAAAAGACTGGGTACGCGAAGGATGGCCTCAAGGGCCTCTCCACGCCGAACAGTGGACGCCAGAGCGTTCGCATGCCGATAAGGGACATCGGCCGCTGCAGTGCACGGTAACGCAAGAGGGACGGCATACCGGCGCCGTCTGCCTGCCTCGTTCAGCACGTGCTGGTCGCTGCTGCTCTGCGCCCGGCTGCTGCTCGTCACGCGGCCCGCAGTGCTGTTCATGCCTGGACCGCAACACGAAGCGCTGGGAGCGGCCTCCGCCGGTCCGCCTGCCTGATGCTATTTGGCGCAGCTTTGCTGTCTGTGTCGCACGCCGCTCGAGGGGAAAGTGAGGTCGCACAACTCGCGCATTGTTGCAGAGACATCACGCAGCCCGTTCTGGCATTGTCAACTTACACTTGGCACACTACGTACCCAGAACACCATCAGGGACTGAAGGAGACCACCTGCGCGGCACGCAGCAGGAAAATACGCGCATCACTCGCAGGCCTCTGCCCACATCTGGCGTTCTTGACGGTTCTGGAGGCCAAGAAGGAGCGAACTAGAGTATAACTACCGTGAAAATGCAAGTCCGGCCGCCGTCACGTCGCGGCAGCGCCTACGGAAGCCGGTAGCAGGCTTTCCTTGGTGTCGTGCGCCAAGATGCAGCGCCTCTTCCGCAGCCTTTCGAGCACGGCGCCCGCGGAGCGTCCCAAGGCGTCCGAACGGCCCGGTCAGACGCCCAGCAGCCGCAGCGTCGACCTCACCACCGCGGTGGAGAAGCTGAGGGGCTTCCGCGACCTGGCTGAGGTGCCTCCTGCCTGCCTCTCCCTCCTTCACGACGCTCTGTCGTATTCAAGAAACGCTCGTCGTCCGCCCCAGCAGCTCACGCCGCCTCCTGAACTGCTGCGCCCTGGGTGCCAAGTGGGAGTCACGGCCGGCACGCGCAGGAGGCGTTGGAAAAGGCTTACGAAGCGGACGTGGCGGGCGATGTTGAGAGCGCGCGCAAGCGGTACCGCGTCGGCCTGCAGGCGATCCAGGAGGGGCTGAAGCAGCGGGCGGCGGAGAGCGGCTTGGGCCCGGCGTACGACAATGTCGCCCGCTGGAAGCTGGAGCTGGCCACCTGGGAGCAGCTCGTGCAGGACCGGTGGGCAGCCTCGCCCCCCGCTCCAGCAGCAGCGGCAGCAGCAGCGGCAGCAGGCTGTGTCTGCATATGAGGCGCAGCTACGCCGGCCCTGCGCCAGCCCGGCAGATTAGTTCTCCCCAAGGGAAAGCTTCTTGCTGCCTGCTTTGGCTGGCTATGTCCTTACGACGCTGAGGTTGCGATTCTGTGCTGCCTTCTGCATGATGCTAGCAGCGAAAGCAGGCCATTGCCGCAGCCTCAGCCTGGGTCTTCCCCCCCTGCTTGCAGGCTGCGAGACCTCGACGCCCCCCATGCCACCAGCAGTGGCAGCGGTGGGGCCCAGCCGCTGCGGCGGCCCCGGCGCATCACGGCAGCGCCGCCTGCTGTGCTGCCGGGCGGCGGCAGGCAGGCGCCAGGGCCGCGGGCGCCGCCGCCAAAGCCCGCCAGCAAAGCTGACGGCAAGCTGCGGGATGTGATACTGGCGGAGGTGCTGGACACGCGGCCGGCCGTGCGGTGGGACGACATTGCCGGTCTGGCCGGAGCCAAGCAGGCGTGCTCTCTGCCATTCGTGCCTCATCCAGACTGTTTGGCAGGGCGGTCTGCATGGGACGGACACGGCGGACGCTGTGTAGTGCTGCTGTTGCAGGCTGGTACTCGGCTGTGGAGGGGTTGAGGGATCGCCTGATGCTGTGCTCGGTCAAACGGCTGTGCATGGAGGGCTGAGGGTGGGGTGTGGGGCGGGCTGCAGGCGCTGCAGGAGATGGTGATCCTGCCGGCGCTGCGCGAGGACCTGTTTCAGGGCCTGCGGGCGCCCGCGCGCGGCCTGCTGCTGTACGGCCCGCCGGGCAACGGGAAGACGCTGCTGGCCAAGGCGCTCGCGCGGGAGGCGCGCGCGACGTTCTTCAACATCTCCGCCTCTTCGCTCACGTCCAAGTGGCACGGCGAGGCGGAGAAGCTCGTGCGCGCGCTGTTCGAGGTCGCGGCCGAGCGACAGCCGTCGATCATCTTCATAGGCGCGCCGCCGATCTTGCCCGTCCGACCGCATTTCTTTACCGTGCTTTTCCGCGGCTGAAGGGGCGGCACCGCGCAGACGAGATCGACAGCATCCTGTCGGAGCGGTCTTCGGGCGAGCACGAGGCGTCGAGGCGGCTGAAGACGCAGTTCCTGGTCGAGTTTGACGGCGTCGCGGCGGCCGCCACCCGAACCGTCGTGATCGGCGCGACCAACCGGCCGCAGGAGCTGGACGACGCTGTCAGGTGCGCAACTTCCAAGCGCGATGCGGCTCGCGGCGGAACCTTGGAGTGTGCGCGACGGGGCCCAGTGCAGCACAATTGCGCGCCCGCCGCGCGCGGGATCCTAAGATCCGCGGCGGACCGCAGGCGGCGGCTCGTGAAGCGGATCTACATCCCGATGCCAGACGCCGACTCACGGCGCGCGTTGCTGCAGCAGACGCTGGCCGGGCAGCCGGCGCGACTGAGCGCGGTGGACCTCGAGCGCCTCGTGCAGGCCTCGCAAGGGTACAGCGGCAGCGACCTGGCGGCGCTCTGTCGCGAAGCGGCCATGCAGCCGATCCGGTGCGCTGCGAATGGGAAATCAAACAGCCCTCCTGCAGGATGATGAGCAAGCTAGGCGTTGCGGCGCTCAGCGGCCGGTTTTTACCTGCCTTTGCAGGGAGTTGGGGCCGCGGGTGAGCACGGTGCCGGCCAACCGGATACGGCCGCTTGAGCTCGACGACTTTGTGGCGGCGCTGCGCTCCATTCGGCCGAGCGTGTCCCCTGAGCAGCTGCGCGGATATGAGGAGTGGACGCGGTTGTATGGCACGCACTCTTGAGGGGCTCCGTCCGGGGTCTGTGTGTCTGTGTGCTTGTGTACATTGGCAGGGTGGCCGCTTGCGGCTTGCAAAGACTCGAAACAATTGACGCAGCCATGTAAACGCTAGAGACACAGAGCATTGCTCGGAGAACATAGATGCTTTCAGAGCAGGCAGCTTATCTGATGGCAGAAGACGCAGCAAGTGTCAGCTGCTCAGATGCGCATAGTTTCCTAGTACAGCGGCTGCCGCTGCTGCAGCGGCGCCGTGCAGGCAGCCAGGTGCGCCTTCAGCTTGGGCATATTGGCGAGCGGCTGCCGGCAGCGGTGGCAGCGCAGCTCCAGCTCCAGCAGCGCCTTGTTGGCCTCCACATCGATCGCCAGCTGGCCGCGCTCCTGCAGCTGCCGCCGCACCTCCGCCAAGGGCAGGAAGAAGGCACTGGTGAAGCTGTTCCAGTGGTGCTTCCGCTTCAGGCCGCTGCCGGCAAAGTCCTGCAGACAGCGCTGCACACACTCAGCAGCCCGCAAGCGGCCCTTCTTGCGGCCTCTCGTGGTGGGGCTGTGAAGGGGGCCGGCAGGCCTGGCTGATGATGTGCAGGTGCAGCTGCCGCATGGAGGGGATGGCGTGGAATCCCAGTGCAAGCTCCCCAATGGACGGGTCGCGCTGCCGCTCCGCCGCCGCCCACCCGAGCGCCGCCTCCTGCGAGTCACCTGCAGGCCTCAGGTGCCGTCTGGGGCCGCGAAGCAGTGCAGCTGCAATCATGCCGCGAGCAGCCAGGCAGCCTCAGGGACTGGCCTCAGAGAGAGGACTGGCAACAGGCAAGGTCCGCCAGCATGGCCCAGGCAAGTGCGCTGCTACAGTCCCACGGCAGCTCAGGGCATGCACCTTGTGCAGGCAGCAGGAATGCAACCTGCCCAGCACGCCAAACAAGCTCTCTGCAGTGCAAAGTAGTGTGCGGCTACAGTAATGCCGACTGCCTCCGCAGTCTCTCTCTGGCTAGCTTGGCTGCGATCAGTTGAGAGCGGCGGGCGGCATTGTCCCAATTCCACCCGACCCATGCATGCCTGGCGCATGCTGGCAGACCTTGCATTCCCCCCAGCGTTTGCAGCATCAGCTAAACGGCCGCCGGCTGCAGCCAAGGACCAACAGGTTGGCCAAAAAGGTATTTTTGGAGCTTAGGGGACAAAGCTCTGCCTGCATCTCATCGAGCAGCGGCAGGTGCGCGGCCGTGAGCTGTGCCGGGCCCAGCAGCGCTGGGTCGCGCGCAACCACGAGCCCGTGGAGCCGCGACTTTGGGAACTTGTCGCGCAGGATGACGTAACGCTGTGACACGACCATGCCCGGCTGCACCGCCCGCTCCCTGCAGGCGGCACCGGCTGCTCGAATCTGGCGGCGTGGCTGCTGCGGCTGTGGAAGCGCCTTGCAGCGGGCAAGGGACCTGTCCGGGTCAAGGGCTGCCCGCCGCAGCGCATCCAACGGACCGCCGCTCACCAGAGGACTGCTCCTGGTGGCAGCAGCCGGCGTAGCTGCGGCAGGAGCGGCGGGTTTGGCGGCCGTCTGCTTGGCGCCTGCCATCAGGGCAGCGAACGCGTTGCGAGGCGGCGCCTGCGACGGCTGGGCTGCAGCGCCTGGCAGAAGACGCGCGAGGCCTGTCAGCACGTGCTTGCGCTGGAGTCAGACATAACTGTGCTTGCCACAGGGAGGGAGGATGGGTGCCTGCTGGAAGGCTGCTGTCTGCCTTCAGGCGCTTTGCACCCTCCTGGACAGGCGCCGCTATAGCACCTGTGGCCTCCGATCGTCGGATCGGTGCAGCCGCTGCCTCGCTGCCACCTCTGCATGGCACACCGGCAGCCGCCTCCCCGCCCAGCGCCTGCCGCTCGATAGCAGGGCTGGGTCGCGTGCCCGGCGCCGGCTGCCTCGCCCCTGCGGCTGCTGCAGCTCTGCCGGCAGGGCTGCCCCTGCCGCCCCCCAGGAAGGCCTGCAGGCTGCCCCTGCCGCCGCCGCCGCCACGCAGCGCCCTGAAGCGCTGCTCAGGGGCGACGCCGGTTGGCAGCGGGCGACCCGTCCAGACCTCGAGCGCCCGGCCGATGTCTGCGTGACTGGTGCACACCTGAGAGGCAGCCGGCGGCCACCCGGTTTCTAATCCCCGCTGCCGCACCCCGGCCCGGCGCCAGCCCATCGCATGCCATCATAGCCTCGAAACGGTACAGACCAAGTCGGCCGCGAGGCATTCATGCAGCTGCCACGGCCGCGCCGTGCCCTTTCCCGGCTGCCAAGCAAGCTGCCAGCCGCTGAGCTGACGCAGCACAGGATGCCAGGCTGGGCCGGCGCGCTCACGATGAGGGAGGCGAAGCCTTCGGCGCGCGACGGCAGGCCCTGGTTGCGCAGGCGGGCCGCCATCGAGAATGCCACCCGCCGCGCGGCGGGCCCCTGCACGCCGCCCTCGTGTGCCTGCCGCGCCGCCGCCTGCTCTGCGCACTGCCTGGCGGGCAGATCCAGCACCACCGCGTGCGCCTGCAAGTGGACCGTCAGTAGGGCGTGTGTGGAGCCGCAGCTGGGGGGCAGCGCCCGCGCTGCGGCCGGTTCTCGGAGCATGCGGCTGTTGGAGCGTCGGGCAACTTGGCAGAAAAATCGGGGGTGGTTTGTCCCCTGAAGTGCTGCTGGCGTGAAGGCGGCCTGGCCTTGTTGTTCAGCTGTCCGGTCAGCAGGGGACCGGGTGAGGCACCTGCACGCCCAGGCGCCCGGCCAGCTCCAGGAAGTCCGCCCGCTGCTCCGGCTCGCAGTTGCAGCGGTCGATGACGGCGCAGCCGCCCGCCTGCAGCGTCGCCGCGGCCAGGCGCAGGCACTGCTGGCGCGAGCCGCGTCTGCCGTTCGCCACAGTGTCCTTGGCAGGGCGGCCGCAGCCGCAGCTGGAGTCAGCGCACAGCAGCAGCGCCGGGACCAGCCTGCCGGCACGCTGCCATCCAGAGAGGCACGAAGGCATCCCTCGTAGCATGTGCTCTGCCCCCGTTCGCGGCAAAGCTGCCACGTCTGTGGTGGATTTTCAGTCTCGTTTGACTCGTTCTTCCTCATCCATATTCGAATGCTTCACGGATAAGCTCGACAGTTTAGCAGCTCGGCGGTGTCAGGGGCAGGACACACAGGCGGCACCGAGCGGCTGGCCAGAGGCGCAGGCACAGCAGCAGGCAAGGAGGCGTGCGAAGGCAGGCACCTGGTTGACTCGCACCCAGCGACCATCAGCAGTGCAGAGCGCCGCACTGAAGGTGCTCTTGCCCGCGCCGGGCGCCCCTATCAGCACCAGCATGACGGGCGGACCCTGCTGCGCTGCTGGCCCGACCGCGCCGGCCGCATGCACGGCAGGCGGGGTGGCAGCAGTCCCTGGCCCGGAAAAACGCTCAATGCCCAGGCCTGGCGGGTGGCTGAGCTCCCCATCCGTGCCATGGCTGGCTGGCTCGCCCGCGGTGGCTGCTGCTGGCGTCGCCGGCTGCCGACTGGGCGACTGCCTGCACGATGCGTAAGGGCTGCTGCGGTTCAGACAGCTGAGGCAGGTGCCGCAAACAGCACAGCTGCACGCAATGCTTGAAGCACACAGAGCCTGCAAAGCGGCCGCTAGCTGGAGGCTGCTCGGCTGCAGAGGTGGAAAGCATGAGCTGGGAAAGCTCACCCTGCAGGCTGCTGCGGCAGGCGGCTGACCACCAATGCCTGCTCCGGGCAGCCGGCATGGAGGCAGATGCGGTCTCCAGCCTCCAGGAGGCAGCTGTCACCTGCAAGGCAGGCCTGTCAGCCAGCGCATGAGGATGCATGCGGCCTGCAAGGCCTCACATTTATAAGCATGCCTTGTTTGAGCTCGATTTGCTGCGCATTGGAGGCCCTCAGCAGCAGCGTGGGCCGGCCAGCCGCGAGCGAGAGCAGCCGCAAGCCATCGGCAGAGTGCTGCACCTCGCAGTGCCGCCTGCAGCCCCATTGGGAGTCAGCCGCTCAGGCTTAAGCTTCGGTTCGCCCTGGCCTTTCACAGAGCAGCAGACCCAGCAGGCTGTCGGCGAAGCCTGCCCACCTGCTGACTTGGGTGGCCAAGGGATTGGTGAGTGGAAAGTGGTCACGCCCCAGAGCCAGCATGTTGCCTTCCAGGACGATAAATCTCTCGCCCGAGGCAGATGTAAGCTCTGCAGCGGTCTCTGGTGCGCTCATCTCACGGCATGTGAAAGATCGATGGCAGCGCTCGGCGCCGCAGCGTGCCCGCAAGCACTTACGGCTCGAGTACCGCTGCCTGTTGATCCCTCGAGAACGCAGAGGCCATCCAGATCCCTCGATGTGAGTTGGGTCTGTCGCTGGACCAACCATGCCATGCGCCCCTTCCCCCTTCAGCGATTTCCGCAGCTTGATCATGCTACCGACTCTTGCCGATGCAGAGAAAAGTCTCACAGCCGTAGCTAGCTCATTTCACTGGTTGCTGTAGTGAAGCAAGCTCTTGGAGCCAGCATCGCGCTGCATCAGAAAAAGCACAAGCCTCCGAACAACTCTTGACACAGTAACCGGCAATCATACACACGTTCCAGGCTTAAGGGACGTGGCTTACGGTCAGCCGGCGCTGATGGGGTCACATCCACACCGGTAGCACCGGACTGATGGCGTTTGCCATGTCGCTGCCAAAGCACAAGCGCATCAAATACTACAACCCCGACGGAACTGAGGTATTTGAGGAAGAGGACCGCTGGGCGATCGTGCGCGCTGTGCACAGCGCGCCGGAGGTGTGCAACTGCCGCCGCCGGCCTTCAGTTGGGGTGCATGCATCGAGTTTCTTGACCGGCGGAAGTGCGAACAAGGCCCGTTCGCGTCTTGCAGGATGAAGGCGACCAGGATGAGGAGGCTCAGGAGCCCAAATCGTCTGCCAAGCCGCCTGCACAGCCACTGGAGGCGCTGGAGAAGCTGCACATGGCCCGGGTGCGCTGGCCTTTGCAGCTGGGCAGTAAGCACATGTACTGCTGGGTTTGCAACATGAGACAGCGCAGAGCTGCTGCAATGACCACCGCCACCAGCACGGCAGATGGCATGCGACTGCACTCGCATAGCACTGCAGGCAGCCGGGTCTGACATGCGCTTGGACCGGCAGGGCGAGCTCAGCATGGCGCTGGACCTGATCGAGATGCTGGAGGCGCAGCAGTTCCTGGGCATCGCCAGCGTGCCGCCGCGCGAACCGCCGCCGGCCGCTGCAGCCCGCGCCAGTCGCCTCCGCCTGCAGTCGACCGCACGCCAGCTGCAGGCATGCTACTTTCGCTGGCAATCGCCTCTACCTTGGAACAAAGCTCCAACAGCGCGATGCGACCGGGAATGCAAAGCAGCACTGGCTCCGCCCATGGCGCCCTGCCCCTGCCATTGCCTCATGCTGTCAGGCCGGGCCTTCAAGTCTGACCAGCGCAGCTCAGCTCGAAGTTCCCTCGAAAAACGTCAGACAGAGGCCCAGTCCTGCAGGCAGCAGGGGAGCAGCTGCGCAGCGGCGCGGCGGCGCTGCGGGCCCACCTGGGCGTGGAGGACCGCTTCTTCGGGGAGGTGGCGCAGCTGGCGGGCGACTGGCTGGTGCTCCCCACGGCAGAGTTCAGCTTCAGCGGCGGCGCGGCGCCGTACCGGGCCGAGCTGCTGCATGCAGGCAGCGGGGAGGGCGGCCCTGGACTGCCGGGCGGCCTGGAGCTGGCCAGGGCGCCCGACGGCCGCGTGCAGGCACGCATCTCACTTGCAGGCGGCGGCTCAAAGCCGCATCAGGGCCCGCTCTCCAAGCACATGCTTCCTGCCCGTGGCTGCAGCTTGCAGAAGTCACGACCCATTCACCGGGCCAGTCTGGTGCCGCACGCGCTGTGGCTGCATGGAAGCTTTCCAGCCGGCGCTGCCGCTCTCCCGCAGCCGACTCGCTGCCGCCGCATCTGCAGGTGGCCTCCCCCGCTGGCGAGCGCGCCACTGGAGCCGCTGCAGCAGCAGCGGTCCTGGCTGGCTGCCAGCAGGAGGCGCTGTGGGGCAGCCTGCAGGCGGCACTGGAGCGGGAGGCTTTGGTGCGCACTCGCACGTCTCACGTGGACAGCCGCCGGCCAGCCTGTGCATTGGCCGGAAACAGCGCGTGGGCTGGCTGCATGCTGCTGCATAGCAGGGCCTGCTTTGGCATGCCAGCGGGCTGCTGACAGCCTTGCGGGGCTCCGCAGGCTTCGCGCGCCAGCGCAGCCGCCCAGAAGCTGGCCTCCGAAGTGCTGCGAGTCGGTCGCGGCGGCCGCAGCAGCGAGGCTCGCGAGCTGGCGGCGCTGCTCATGCGGGCACACCTGCCCGCCTTGGATCCTCTGGCCTCAGGTGCGCCCGCTGCATCGCTCGCCGAGCCGCCCTTGGCGGCAGAAAACTGCTGCGCTGGCAGTCCCTCTCGAGGCTGGGGCGGCACGTGCAGCAGCCTGAGCATGCAGCGGCGTTGCTTGACATCCCTGGGAGAGGCTGCTCCGGCTGCCGACAGGCTGACGCGGGGGCTGCCGATCGGATGCAGGCGAGCCGCCCAGGCTGCTGCCGGCCGCCAACGCCTGGCTGCGGCACCGCTGCTTCTCCCGCAGCCTGTGGCACAGCCTGCGGGCGCAGGCGGCCGAGCTGTGCGGGGCGGCCCAGGAGGTCCGTGTGCTTCCACAGCGCTCGCTTTTGCACCACTCCCTCTGCCGTGCTGCGAGGCTTCACTCGAAAGCCAGCCTTGGTGTATGAGCGCCTGCCTGCCCTGTGTGTGCCGGCCCCTGCAAAAGCACTGGAGCTGCTCGCAAAGCAGCTGAGTCTGCAGTGCAGCTGCGCCGGGTGGTGGTGCCGCACCCACAGGCCGGCTGCGGCCCGCAGGTCTCGCTCGCGGCCGTGCACGTGCCCGGCCCTGCCCGCTCAGGCATCCGGCTGCAGCTCCCGGGCTGCGGCGCCAGCGTGCTGCTGCTGCTGAGGGCGGACAGCCTTGAGGTGCGCGGGGCGCCGCCGCCGCCCAAGCAGCGCTGGGCGCTCGGAAGCACCACCTTTGCTGTGAGGCCGGCGGACATCGGTGGCCTGCTGCGGCGGCTGGCGCACAGCAGAGAGCCTGCAGAGTAGGAGGGCGGTGCTGGCGTGCTTGCTGCCAGCCATGCTGCGTGCGCTCTAGTGTTGTCAGTTGACGCGAGAGCTGTGAGCGAGGAGTGCAGCCTGGGCGGGCCAGCAGCTGCTTGCATGTCCTGCTGACAAATCCGTGCTGTTGCTTGCTAACATGAAACGCCCAAACAGCGTGCACTGGGACCGCACAGTCACTTGCGCTCTCTCGCTCGACGGCTGTGCCTTTGCTTGGACACCTGCATGCCACTCGGCAATAGCAGCTGCCTCGCAGGCGTCAACAAAAGACTTTTCCTCTTACTCTCGCACACTTTCAACTCACACACTGGTCTCATGCACAGTCAAGCCGCGTCACACGAGCAGATGGCCGCAGCGCCGCAAACGTGGGCCCTCAATCAGCCGCACTTTTCGCTCCGCCGCCGGCGCAAGCGGCAAATCCAGCGCCACACAACTCAGCGTGGCCCGGGCATCCGGGCCGACAAACGGCGGTCCAAGTGAGCAGCGGCGCTGCGCGAATGCAGCGCCTGCCCACGGCCGCTCAGCAACGCGGGCCTCAGCGCAAGAAAGCGAACTCGGGGCGGTCGCGCAGCTGGCGCGGCAGCTGGATGTTGGAGCGGCAGGCCAGGTCGATGCGGTCAAGCAGGCTGGTGCCGGGCGCCATGTGCTGCGTCGTCGGCGCCTTGACAAAGTGCTTGGCCGCCTCCATCAGCAGCCGCTTGGGCAGCACAAAGGCGGCCTGCGGGGGAACAATCCTGTGTTCAGGTTTGCTGGTTCTTGCATGCAGATCTAGCTATGGCCTGAGGAAAGGTCACTTAGCGTCTGCAGGCAGGAGCTGCAGGGGGGCGCAGCGGGCTGCGGTGCGGTCGTTGGGCGTGCAGAGAGCCAGGGATGCCAGGCAGAGAGTGGCGCCCTGAAGCAGGCATGCTGCAGAGCAGCGACTGAGCGGGTCTGTGCGCCTGAGGCGTGGCAGGTGTGATGGGGGCGCGCCTGCGAGTCGAGCAGCATCGTCTCCTCCTCATCGAACGAGTGCAGGTCGGAGGAGGACGGCAGGCCCTGGCCCAGCTGCCCGTCGGCGGCGCGGGGGGAGCTCTGCCACTGCTCGCTCTGCACACACGCCCCCTCGGCTTTGTCATTTGCCGGGCAGGACAACGCTCGCCGAGGTGATCGTGCATTCTGACTGACATCAGGAGCCATGGCACCACACAAAAAGCGCAGCGAGCTTTCGAAGAGTGCTGAAGGTGAGGTTGAGAGGCGAAAAGGTGCGCACCATGCCGTCAATGTGCTTCAGGCTGTCCAGCAGGCGGATGGTGTCGGCCGACTGCTCGCCCGTCATGATCCAGTCGTCGTGGTGGTGCTCGGTCAGGCGGTACAGCTGCGGCAGCGTCAGCGAGGGGCACAGCCGCCGCAGCTCGGGCAGGATGTCCTGGCCCTGCGCGCCGCGGTCAGGGGCCGCGTGCTCAGCGCAGCGTCCGGCGGCGGCGGCGGGACGGGCAGAAATGCGGCGCCGGGAAGCGCGGCTCGCACCTTGGTCACGCGGCGCACGCACTCGTCCTTGCCGGTCACTAGGTATGCGGAAGCCTGCTCGACGTGCTCCAGCGCGACCGACACCTCGCGCGCCTCGCCGACCAACGTCGGGCCGCAGTACGCCGCCCACGCGCGCAGGTCCTCCAGCCCCGCCTGCCGCCGTTTCAATCGACCTCGTCAGCCTGCTGCGGCGAAGCTGGCAGCGCGCGGCGGCTGACGGATCGCGAGCTCAAGCCGCCGCCCTGGCACCGCCGATTTCGTCTGAGCACGGGCAAACCGAAATGTGTTCGTGAACGGAGGCGAGAGGCCGCGCCTGCAGCGCCTTCACGGCCGCGAGGGAGCAGCAGTCGCGGCGCAGCATGAGCGCGTTGAGCAGCTCCGCGTCCAGGTAGCGCAGCGCCGCGAACATGACGGCGCGGCAGGCCGGCGGCGGCACGCCTTCGGTGCGCAGCGTCTCCAGCACGTTGGACAGCCCACCCAACAGGCCCTGCACGCATCCGTGACCTGCCCTCAGCTCGCCGTCGAGGAGTTGGTTTGAAGTCGCTTGGCACCAGGTCACATGGGCCGCGAATCGGGCTGAATTCACACCTTCCAGGGTGAATTCATGAGGCTCTCGTAGGAGCCCGTCCGCGCCTGGCCGCCCGACCGCAGGCTCGCCGAACGCGCCAGGCTCGCGGAGCGCGCCATGCGCTGCGCGTCTGCCGAGAACAGGACGCCCGGGCTGACCGGCAGCATGTCCGCCACCGAGACCGCCAGCATCGTGTGCAGCTGGCCCAGGTCGATGAGCTCGTCTCCCAGCAGGAAGAGGCCGCCGCACTGCTTGCGGCCGAGCGAGCGCACCTGCATTGCCGTTCGCAGCGCAGCTGTCAGGCGTGAGCCCAGCAAGAAACAGCCCCTTTCTGGGCGGCATGACAGGCGAAGCCGATGTTGGGAGCCAAGTGCGAGCTGAAGCTGCTAGCAGCTCGTTTTCGACAGCTGCCTTGCGGCGCCAAGCGGCAGCGCTATGCTATGCACTGTTATGATTGCCGCCATCTGGAGGGTTGGAGCTCGCCCGCAGCATGCCGCCCATGGCGATGGCGGTGGCCAGCCAGTAGCACTGGTAATTCAGCGCTTCGCCCTGGCAGCCCTCCAACAGCGAGTCGCGCAGCCGGTAGCCGGCCGCGTCCGCTTCCGCGGGCCCCCAACGTCCCGCCCAGCAGAGCAGGGACTCGCTCGCTATCCAGGAAGCCACTGGCACGCCAATGCTCTCGTGCGGCGACGCGCCTGCATGCCAGTCGAGAGCGAGCTTGCACGCGCGGTCCTGCATGGCCGCTGGCGTGGCTGCACGCTGCCAGAGGTGCAAGAGGCTGACCGTACTGGATGTTGAGGATGGGCAGCCTCCGGGCCATGGTGGCGGAAGACAGCAGCGCGACGGCCTGCTCCTGCGGCTCGCTGAGCGCGGCCGCGCCGCCCGCGTAGTCGCGCGCGTTGGGCGCCGTCGGCGGCGGCGCAACCGCTTCCAGCGAGGCGCCGCGGCTCGCCAGCGGCGCTCCGGGCCGGTCGGACGTGGGCGCGACGGCGGCGGCGCGGCGGGCGGCGTCCAGATCGGCTTGCAGCGCGGCCTCGCGCGCGGTCGACTCGCGCAGCTGGCGCTGCAGGGTCTGCAGGCGCGAGTTGAGCGCGATGACGCGAGCGGAGAAGTGGACGTTCTTCTGCCGCGCGTCGCCCAGCTCGCGCGCCTCCGCGTCCGCGTCTGCGAGGGCGCGCTCCGCGCGCTCCGCCAGGGAGCGCTCCAGCTCCGCCTTCTCCGCCTGCGCCGAGCATGCTGCGCGTAAACGTAGACCGCCACCGCGCGCGATAGTGCCGGAGCCGATCGCCAACAACGTACCTCGTGGGAGGCGCGCAGGCGGTCCAGCTCGGCCTGCATGCCCTCCCGCACAGCGGCGTTCTCGGCCTGCAGCTGGCGGATCGAGTCCTCCTTGGTGACGAACTCGCGGTGGTACTCGTCGGACGCCGACCGCATCTGCTCCCACAGCTTGGCGTTCTCGCGCTGCTTCTCCTGCAGCGCCGCGCCCAGCTGCGCCGCATGCTGCGCCGCCTGCTGCCGTGTCGCCTCTTGCTGGCTCCGCAGGTCCGCCACCTGCGGTGATAGTTGCTGTAAGAGGGAGGCACTGAAGTGCACTGCAATCCCAGTGAGAAGGCGAGCGCCTAAGCAGAAAGGGGTGGAGTCTGAGCAGCAGGCCCAGGGAGAGGCGTGCCAGCTGCTCGGCGCGTCGTCCCTGCTCCTCGGCAGCCGCCTTCTGCATGCGGACCTGCTCCAGCTCGGCCAGCACGGCAGCCGAGGCGACCGCGGTGGCAGCCGCTGCTGCCGGGGCTGCCACCTCCCGCTGCTTGGCACGCGCTGCCTTGGCATCGCCCGCCTCCACAGCGTTTTGAATCTGCAGCCAGCGCCGATGCGTGTCACATCCGAAACAGGCTGCAAGCAGCTGCAAGCCAGCACCATTCCTCCGCAGCATGAGGAAGCAGACCTCCAGCTTGGCGGCGAGCAGCTCGGACTGCAGCCGCGCGCAGTTGGCGGCCAGCTCGTCTGCGCGCGCGGCCTCCAGCTGGTACCGCGACTTCCACGCCGCCACCTCCTGCTGGAGCGCCGCGTTGCTGGCCTCGAGCGCCGCCCAGCGCGCCTTCTCCGCCCTCAGCGCGGCCGCCTTCTTGACGGCGATGCGCCGCCGCGCGTGCTTCTGCAGCACGATCGCGGCGGCGGTCGCGCGGCGCTCCGCCTCCGCGCGCAGCGCCTGGCGCTTGCCGAGCTCCGTCTGGCGCCGGAAGCGCGCGCGCTGCTGCCGGCCGCGCACGACGGCCTGGATGCGCGTGGCGGCGCGCTCGCGCCGTGCCGCGATGAAATGCCGCCGACTCGCGTGGCCGCGCCAGGCCGCCTGGATGCGCGTCGCCGCGCGCTCGCGCCGCAGCTGCGGAAGAACCAAAGCAAGCCACACTCAGCGACGTGCTGGTGGTCGGGACAGAACAGCAAAGCACAGCCCACGAGGAGCCGCACCTCGCGCGTCTGGCTGCGGGCGCGCGTGCCTCGCCAGGCCGCCTGGATGCGCGTCGCCGCAGCACGGGCGGTGCGCAGCTGACGCCGCGACGCGAGGCCGCGGAAGAAGCTCTGGATGGTGATGACCGCCTGCGTGAGTCGCCGCACGCGCGCGCCCTGCACCACGGTGCCGCCCGTGAGCGGCGCCGCCGCCGCCGAGCAGGCGCGCCGAAAGGGAAGGTGCGCGGGGGGCGCGCCTCGAGCAGCGCGAGCTGGCCCGCACGCAAGAAGACGCGAGTCTTGCCGATCTGCCAGCCCTGCGCCTTGGTCGCCTGCAGCACGCGGCGGCAGACGGCGGCCGCCTCCTCGTCGCTCAGGCTGGCCGCGTCGATCGGCTGGTAGCTGCCCTTGCCGGCGGCAAGCAGAAGCGCGTAGCGCTGCGCGAACGGCCTGCAGGCGCCACACAAGAGAGTCAGCCGCCCAGTCCATCTCTTGCAGGAGGTCAAAGCTTCAAACCACGGGGCTTGCAGCTCAAGCCAGGGGAGCGACAATTAGTCGTGCTGTGTGGCAGACCGAGCCAAAGCAAAGCGCCAGTCAGTGGCCACATGAGGGCAGGGTGGGGGAGTGAGACGCACCGGAAGGCCTTGCGCGTTGGGAAACCTGCCGAGGCGATGCGCACCGCCTCCAGCACGCCGCCCGCCCGCAGCTGCTCCAGCACATAGGGAGGCGTCAGGCTGCCCGGCCGCGATTCAGGGTTCGGCTTGATGCACCTGCGCCGGCGCGCAAGCGGCTGAGCCATAGTGTCCAGGGGCCCGGCCGGCGACCGTGCAGCTGGCGGGGCGTTGCGCCAAGGGCGGCCAAGTGAGGCACTTGCGCTGCGAGGCGAGCTTCCGCCGCGCTGTGCCCTACCATAACAGCCAGTCACAGAGTCCATCAGGCCCTTTCTGCGATAGATGCATGACACAATGCTGACAGAAGCCCCTCTTCCCCCGCCCCCAAAACCACATCCCGCCTGCCGCCTCTTGCAAATAGCACCATGCAAGTTGGTGGGGAAGCAGGCTGACCGAATGTAGTGCGGCTGGCACTGGCCGAGCGCAGCCATCAGCCCCTGCAGCTGCTTGCGGAACTGCGCGCCGACGGACACGAGCTTGAACGCGCTCTTGCCGCCGCGCTTGGCCACCACCGCATCCGCAGCGTCCTCCTCCGCAAATAGGCCTCTGCATGGACACAACCACAGCGCCGTGAGCTTGCAAGCGCCGGCCCGGCAGCCACATGCTCGCGCTGCTGCCAGGGGGATTGGAGCATGCTGAGCGGCCGAGCAAGTGCTGTGGCAGCCCGCAGCTGTCACCTGAGTCAGGCACGGGCGAGGCGCGCTGCCAGCTGGCATTAGGAGACGTCTGGTCCACGCAAGCAGCGCGCTTGCCCAGGCCTGGCAGGACGCCGCTGAGCGCTGCCTTACATTCTTGGGCAAACGCTCGGAAGATGCCCTCAGACTGTGCATCGATTGCGCTTGAGCAAGCCAACATGCATCACCACTCAGGCACGGATGGACCCCCCCCCCCCCCTCCCGCGCCCCCGCCCCGACTTGCCCGTGAAGGAACATGTGCAGGCGCAGCCATGAACCCCATCTTCTGTGCGCGAGAGGGGGTCGGGTCTGCGAGGGGCACCTGATGAAGGACGAGCCCGAGTCGCGCAGCAGCGCCTTGTGCTCGGCGACCACAAAGTCCTTGTTCTTGTCCATCAGGTGCGTGGCTGCGTAGGTCACGCGGCCGGCGTAGTGCTCCACGCCGAACGCGTGCTGCGGCCGCTTGGGCACCACGAAGCGCGGCTGCTCGGCCAGGCGTGTGCGCAGCGTGTGGGCCAGGTCCTGCGCGGCGGCGCAGCATCGAGTTTTGCCGTTGAACGGCAGGAGTTTTGCCATTGAACGGCAAAACTCTGGGGCGTCCGGCGGAACATCGAAGCGGAGGCGTCCATGCGGGAACCGCCTGGCGGGGATGCCAGCGAACGGCGCATCGCTGGCCGGCGTGCCAGGCTCAGGGCTCTAGGGCCGAGAGCACAGGCGCCTGAAGCACCGGCGCGCCTTCATTGCCCGGCACGCCCTGCCGGGAAGGCGCAAGCTCTCCCTCCCTGCTGCTCGCCGCCGCCTGCAGCTCAGGGAGGCTGTGCCGGCGAGGCGCGGCAGGGGCGGGGGGACGCGCCTGGAAGGTGGCCCGCGGCAGGCGGCAGGCCTCGTCTATGAGCGGGAAGACTGCGAGCGCCGGGTTGGAGGCGCCGCCCTCGAGCAGGTCCAGGCAGTCCTGGTTGTCCACGAACTCGACGTAGCTCCAGTCGATGCCCTCCCGCGCGTACTCCTCCTGCGGCCAAGGGGACGAGGCGGGCTGAGAGCGCCGTGCTGTCGAAATCCCCTGGGTAAAGGGGCCGAGCAGGACCCCATTTCCAGGTTGGCGGAACATCAGGCTGTCTTGCTTCCTGTGGGCAGGTGCGAGGCTTGGGCAAGTGCCGGGGGTTGGTAGAGCTTCTCCAGCTGGCAAAACGCGCGCCATAGAGCCACGTCCGCACTCTGCACCCATGCCAGCCGCCATGCAGCCCTTCTGCACACCCAGCGCCGACAAGCGCCCCTTTCCTCCTTCTCGCCATTCCCAGCTTCTCTGCAGCTTCGCTCTGCAGCAAAGGGGGGCCGTCCCAGCCCCTCCGCTGCAAGGTGCCCGCTAAAGGGGGGGCCCGGGGGGGTGCACGTACCTGCTCGCCCTTGAACACCTGCTGGTTGAACTGCTGCTGCAGGCGCTCGTTGGCCAGGTTGATGCACAGCTGCTCGAAGCTGTTCTCCTTGAAGGACTCGAACCCGTAGATGTCCAGGATGCCGATCGCGTGCGCACCCCCCGCACCACTCACGCCTGCCAGACCCGATCAGCAGGTCAGAGGCCAGGGCGGAACAGCTGCAGAGGCCGGCCAGAGGAGAGCTTGTGTGCGCGTTGTCATTGCGTCACATGACGCACTGTCGCGTCGCAACCTGCTAGTGTATTTTTAAACAATTCACCTGTAATTGAGGACACAATTTCTGTTCTGTAAAGCTAGAATATAGGTGTGTGTCTCCAGCAATCTGCGACTTGGGTCATGTTGCCTTGCGTGCGAGTCGCTGAGTTCGGTCTGCCAGCGCGCGGTGCAGGCAGCCTCCGCGGCAGGCGCTCGAGCTGCGGCTGGGCAGCACACGGCGCCACAGCGGGCTGCCATTGCAGGTGGTGCCGGCCTGCTGCTGCCATGCCCTTCACACACCCCCTGCACGCCGCACCTGCGCACTGCCCCAAAAAGACAAGAGGTCGCCGCCAAGAGACAGGGAGCCCCAGCTGCGCCTAGCATCGCCTCTGCAGCGGCCTGGAGCCCTACTCTTGCCCCCCCTGCCCCCCCCCCCCCCCATCTCCTCCCAGGGGAGGCGGCCGCACCGAGCGCGGAGATCTTGCGGTTGATGGCCGCCACCAGCCAGTCGAAGAGGCGGGCGTAGAGGTTCTTGGCGAGCGAGTCGCGGCTCTCGGCCGCGGCGGCCGCATCCAGCCGCTTGGTGATCGTCTCCCCGCCGACCTCGATGGCTCGCGTGGTCAGCGCGTGCAGCAGGTCCTCGTCCAGCACCTGCCAGGCGACAGGCTCGCTGAGCTTGATAATGAGAGTCAGCAAGGCAGCCGGATGCAGGATTCTGAGATTTGGATTGCGGAGGACGGTGCGATGAGGGGCTGGTCAAAGCGGCAGGCCAGGAGGCATGGGGTGAGGAAGGCGATCTACTCGCGCAGCGCTGGATTCAGAGCAGGAAGCAGCTGGCGGAGCGGGTGAGGGGACACTGACATCAGGCATGTGCCCACGCGCCGTATGCCGCAGCAGTCTGGGCCCCTCCCAAGCCCGCTGGCCTCGAAAGGGTTCTCGGCCTAACAGAGCCTCGACGCCAGGCATGCGGCATCTCTTGCTTTCCATTTGAAATTCAAATTTTGAATCCAAATTTCAAACCAAGTCGTGATTTTCGAATCGAGGCGGCGGCGGCGGCGGCGGCGGCGCACCCCCAGCAGGCGCGCCGCCTGGCCGAGCGCCGCCTCCGCGGCCGGCCCGGCGGGCACGCTCTCCTCGCGCTCGTTGGCGGCGAACTCGAGGTTGCCGAGGTGCAGCACCGCAGCCACCGTCTGCAGCACGTCCTGCTGCTCCAGCTCGCTCATGCCGACGATGGCCATCGCGTCCAGCGTGCCCCGCAGCCCCTCCGCGTCGTCCACGCCCGGCAGCGTCAGCGTGGTCGATTGGGAGAGGTAGCGGAAGCTCGAGGCGGCGCCCTCCAGCCTGGCAAAAGAGCCATGCGAGCCGTGCTCAGCCGCCTGCCGTCCGGCCATGTGCGCGCGGCGCGCTGGTGCCAGGCATGGGGTGACGTCACGCGTCGCTCGACGGTCCACTCAGCGGAGCGTTCCGCTGGCCATACCAGGGCAGCCTTATGTAGACTCCGCGAGTGCCGCCTGGGCATTCGAGCCAGCGAGCCCGCCTGCCAGTTGCGGAGCTTACAAGAACCGAACAAGGCAGAGGAAGGGGCAGTTTGCCATTGCCATTGCCATTGCCATTGCCAGTGCCAGCAATGAGCAGACCATGCAGCTCACAAGTGTCTGCAATGACACGCAGGGCTGGGGGGCCAGGGTGCCCCACCCGTACGCCTTGCGCTGCTCCGGGTTGGCGCCCGCGCACAGCTGGTAGAAGATGTGGTAGCTGCGCTCGGGGCTGGCGATGCTGACCACGCGGCTGCGCTCCAGCAGGTAGGTCGAGATGGCGGCGCCGCTGACGCGGCCGCCGCCGTCGAAGCGCATGTCGGTGAACTTGCCGAAGCGGGAGGAGTTGTCGTTGCGGACCGTCTTGGCGTTGCCGAACGCCTCCAGCAGCGGGTTGGACTCGAGCACCTGGCGGCGCCAAGGCACAGGCACAGGCTGAGATGAGGGGGGGAGTGGAGGGATGTTGCGGGTGGGGCGCACGCAGAGGGAAGGGCCTGGGTGGGCTCGCGCGTCTTGCTGGCGGGCGAGAGTGTGCGGATCAGGCCATCTCAGGCGGCTGAGATGGATGTTACCCTTGGAAGCCTGGCTGGTGGGCCAGGCTCTGCGAGAGCACTGCACTGCCGCCGCTTGGGAGCTGCCTGTTCAGGCACGCCTCGGCCTGTGCTTGCTAGCACGACCACCCAGCGGGCCTCGCCGACCCCACCTCACACGCGGCGGCCCCAACCAGAGAGTCCCTCCCCTCAGAACCCGGCCGCCTGCCTCTGCCGCGGGGGGGTGGAGTGCTCGCCTGCTCCTCGATGGGCGCCATGGAGCCCTGCCGCCCGGCGCTCCCGCCGCCGCCGGCGCCGGCCCGCGCCTGCCCGGCGTGCGGCGCGGCCCCCCGGGCGGCCAGGTACTGCATCACCATCTTGGCGCTCTCCGTCTTGCCCGCGCCCGACTCGCCGCTGACCAGGATGGCCTGCCGCTGCTCGTCGATCATCATGGCCGAGAACGCCTGGCACCCGAGCAGCCGGGCTTGGTTTGCGGCCAGGAGAGGCGTCGTTATGGGCCGGGCAGGCAGGGAGGGGGTGCGAGCGGGGCTGTGGTGGGTTCAACCAGGAAAAGGCGCGAACGCGGCGGGGCTGAGAGCTGGAGGCTCCTTGTGGGGGCGGGGGCAGGCGACAGGGGAGCAGCGAGCATGCCATGCGCTGTCTCTGGCAACACTACCGAGTCCTGGTATCACAGAGCAGAGCTGCTCGTGCATACCCGGCAGCAGCCCTCCTTGCCAGGCCAGTGCGGTACTTCTCACTTTTCGGGCACAACGATCGATGCAGGGCGCTGTTTGCCGCATGCAGCGCTCTTGGGCGGGGGCCAAGGTGGGAGGGACTCGCCTGCTCTGCGATGGCGTACACGTGCGGACTGAGCTCTCCCAGCGGCACCCCCCGGTACTGCGCCATCATGCGCGGCCCGTACAGCTGCCGAAGCCGCTTGTGCGGGTTGGCCTGCAGGCCCGAGGCCCATCAGCTCAGCCACAGACGACAGCTGATGAGGGCATTCTCGCTACCCAGCAACAAGCCTGCGACAGCAAATGAAGGCAGCGCAGGCAGCCAGGCAAGCAGGCTGTACGATGAGGAGCGAAAAGAGGCGGGTGTCTCACAGAAGAGCGAGCTGGCAGACAGCTCAGGCAGGCAAGGGGATGGTACCGCAATCAGGATGCTGCCGCTGTAGGTGTAGATGCTGTCGAGCGCGTAGCGTACCCGCAGCGTGTGCAGGATCCTGCACCGGGGTGGTGGGGCTCAAGTGAGGCATCACTGGAAGATTGGTTTGAAAATGTACCGTGCTGTGAGCTATGCAGATGCCCTCTAAGCTGAGTGCAGGGAACCGCGGCATCACAGAGTCTTGCGGGACCCAGCAGCCCCCCGATACGCTCCAAAGCTTACTCTTCAGCTGGGCAATATGTTTTCTCTTATGATACCCCGGCTGCAGTGCCATAGTCAATTTGCAAGATGCGAGATAGAAGTTCCGAAGCAAGGATACTGCGGCAAAATCTGCTTGCATGGCGGATGTCGAGCAAATTTCACAGCAGTAATGAGACTCACCCGGGCTCGTGGAGGAAGTCAGACTTGACCAGGTCATCCACAGTGTCGTCCCTCTCGTTCTGCAGCGGCAGCTCGTCCGCGCGATGCTCGCGCACCGCGCCCTCCTCCGTTCGCACGCGCAGCAGGGTGCCGCCAGCACCATCTCGCCGCGCTGACTCTACGACGCCCTTGACCCAACGCAGCACGCGCTGCTTGCCGAGAGCCTGGTCGAGCCCCTTTTCAGGCACCCACACCTGGCTGCCCGCGCTGTAGGCTTGCGAGTTGCTTCGTCGCAATGTGATTTGGCCGCGTTCTCGCTGCACGGCCTCTCGCGCCGGGCTCTCGAATGTGCCTGCCGCAGGCCCGTCGCTGTTGATGGCCGCATTGACCGGGGGCTCTTTCGAGTCGCCATTCGCGGTGGCCTTGCCGGAGCCCATCGATCGCAGGGCCCGGAACATGGCGGCCCCAGCTGGCCGCACGCTTCTGACTGCTAGCGGTTAGTGGTTGGCCTCCCCAAGTTGGAGGGATTGCCAGTCTGGTGAGAAAACCACTTGCACTCGCGCAAGCCAGAACGGCAACATCTCATTGATCGAGATGGCGGGCGTCAACACGGACGACCTAACTGAACGGCTGCAAGCGCTCAAGTGAGTCTCGCTTCGCAATGCCACATGCAAATCTCATTATTGACTAGTACTCGTCACTGGCTGCCGTGTAAAGCCAGTCTAATGCGCGTTCAAGACGTCACATTGATGAGCTGCTCGCGAAGGCACCGATCGGGGTCAGTGATTGGCCAGATTGCCAGCTGCAAGGACATGGCATCAGCGGATGACCCCGTCGATGCAGGTTACCGGGAGTGGACGGCTTGTCTTCCAAAGAGCTGGAGAAGGGTAATGGCGCGCAGTTCCGCCGCGTCTGCGCCTCGCTCGCGGAGGGCCTAGCTCCCACTTCCACAGCAGCTAAGGTCGACCTGCTGTCTTCGCTCGTTGCCAAGACAGGCTGCAGTGGATCCAGCACGCTGATGCACTGGTGTGGTGCAGGTGGCGGCAAAGCAACTGCATGGGGCGCAGCAGGACCCCGCCGCTCTGGATGCCGCCCTGGCTCAGCTTCACGAGGCCGTTTGCGGGCCGAGCAATGGGCGGCTGGACCGCTTGGAGCTGCTGGAGCGGCTGATCGCCCATTTGCAGGCCACTCGGCTTCTGCAGCTGGGCAGCAAGGCGCCCGCACAGGTGCTTGCTGCTCTCACAGCATGGTTTCAGAACTGACAGGCTTCCAGCAGACGAGGCTCATGTAGCATCCACTCGTGCCTGGAAGAAGCAGCCAGCGTGCTTTTCCCGCCCATAACACACACTTGCGCATGTCGCAGGCAGCAGGGGTAGGTTCCGCAGCTGGCGGTCGAGCAACGGAAGCCAGTGAGAGCCTGCGGGACCTCGCAAAGCTGGTCGGTGCTGCGCCCTGCAGCACTGCCGCGCAGCAGCTGGCCGCTGTGGAAAGCCGGCTGCAGGCGCTGGCCACCGAGCTACCGCCCGGCTTCTTTGATGAGCCGCTGGTGCCCAAGGGCAGCCTCAGCTCCGAGCAGGTGACTCCGCTTTCACGTCTCCTGCTTCCTGGCCATCGGCTGTGCGGTGTCAACTTCCTTATGAGAGGTTCAAAAGCACTCGCCCATGTCGCCAGCACAGCAGCATTTGCAATCCTCGATTGCTGCGGATGGCTTCCTCATGCGCCCTGCAATCAGCATCCTGCCGGCAACAGCCAGCAGGCGCCTGATGAGCCGCTTCTCAACTGCAGGCGGCTGTGCTGGAGCAAGTCCACGCGGTGCTGCAGCATGAGTACGGGCTGCGGCGGCGCATGCTGGCGGAGCGCGCGCGCGTCACGCTGCAGGCGCTGCTGTGGGGGCAGGCTGCCCTCAAGGAGAGGGGCACGCAGCAGGCGGCCGCGGCGGCGGCCCAGCGGGGCGGCGAGGCGCTGAGGGAGGCCCCCGCCGTGCGGCTGGAGGACGTCTATTCGGCCTGCATGGGTAATGCCACCCTCCCCCGCGAGCCCCTCTGACCAGCTGGCGGCATCATACGATCACAGCAGCCATGCGAAGCTGATGGCTGCGATGTCAGGCAGAGACCACAGGCAGGGGGAGCTTCAGCGGCCATCAATCCAAGCGGCTGCATGGCCAAGCCTCCAGCCGAAGAGCTGGAGTTCCTGAGCTGCCGCAGGCTGCTGACGGCGTGTGTGCCTGCCTGCCCGGCCGCAGCGGATGTCATGGCAGCCGCCAACCCGCGCAGCCACAGCAGCCGCGCCACCGCCGCCGCCAGCGTCAAGTCGGTGCTCATCGGCAGCGTACCCGACCGCGGCGGCCGCCCTGAGGAGGGCCGCGCGGCCGCAGCTGCCGCAGCCATGCCGGCCTGGGCCCCCCGCAGCGCCGCCAAGCACGCAGGTGCGCCAGGAAGCTGCCAGGCAAGCAGCAGGGGGCGGCTGCTGCCGCTGCCTGACAGCGCTTGCCGCAGGCGGCGGGGGCCGCGGCGGAGGCGGCGGGCGCAGCGGAGCAAGCGGCGGCGCTGGCAGGGGCGGTGGCGGGCGGCATGGCAGCGGCAGGGTGCAGGGCGGCTGGCACGGAGGCAAGCACGGGCGCGGGCGCGGGCATGGCTGATGCCAGCTCAATATGCATGCCTCATGCCAGAGGCCCCCGCTGTCTGGAACTCGCTTGCATAAGGGCACTGAGTGTTACTGTGTTTTCCCAGCCTGGCTGGGATGCGAGGGGAGGGCCCAGCCTGGAGTCATAAAGAATCACCGCCATGCCTTCTTGAGCTTTCATGGCCAGTCGTAGGTCTCGGAATTTGGGGCAGCCGGTCTGCATGTGGAGGTCACATGCACCGCTGGCGGCAATTTCGGCTGCCTGCCAAACTGCCAGCGGCAATTTCGGCTGCCTGCCAAACTGCCAGCGCCCCTATGCGCACCCAGCACGCTGAAACTTGCCAGTAGGAACACGTGGAACAGCCACCCAGTTGTATTACTGTAAGCTTAGGCCAAGATTTGCGCCACCAGAGAGGCGGCTTCCCACTTTTTGACGGTGTGTTCTTGTGGGGCGATCAGACTGAGCTCGGCCGACGGGTAGGCGTGAGTATCTCTGTAATCCGATGCTGTTGGAGACGGCTGGCTCATGCACCTCCTGGCCACGTGCTGGATGCTTATGGGCGCGCCCAAAAGCTACTGAGCCTGCCTCCATAGTCGCACTCCTGGGCAGGCTGCAGCCCCCGCCTGCGGCTCGGCTCTAGGCTGCAGCTGCTGCCTGCGCCTGGCCGCATGAAAGTCGCCAGCCTCTTCAGTGGAGCTGGGGGCCTCGACCTAGGCCTGCAGCAGGTGGCCTTTCTTTGCCGTCTGCAGCACACCTGCAGTGCCGTTTGGGCACCTGCCGTGGCCTGGAGACCTGCCTCTGTGCTCAGAAGGTTCCGCAACGGCTCTGCCTGAACGTCAGCACTGAAAATGCAGCGCGGCTCGCTGCCAGAGCCATGTTCAGCGACCAGAGCACAGCAGGCGTGTCTGGCAGCGGACTGCAGGTGCTTAGGACGCTTTTGCTGCCATATTCCGCCCTCCAGGCAGCTGCGGCCAGCCAAAACGCCCGCACCGAACTAAAGCTGTCCCTGGCCGCCTGACGAGCTGTGCCACGCTGAACAGGCCGGGCATCAGGTCATTTTGCAGTGTGAGATCGACCCCAACGCCCAGCAGGTGCAGCAGCTCCACGCGCGTTTGGGCTCTTACTCAGCAAGCACTCCGCTGCTGACGCCTGCCCCCCCTGTTCAGGTCCTGAAGCATCACTTCCCAGGCACTCTTCTGGTCCCTGACGTCTGCCAGCTGGCCGAGCTGCCCAAGGCACGCTGCCCACCGCAGCCGCCCACTGTAGCAGCCTCTGACAATCCAGCGCCTGAGCAGCGCTACTTGCTTGCCTCACAGGACACTGAGCTGGTGACAGCCGGCTTTCCTTGCATTGACGTCTCCAGGGCGGGCAAGCGCGCTGGCTTCAATGGCAGGGTGCGCCGTTCCACCACTATGGCCGCCTGTTGGTTAGAATTTTCTATCTCTATCTACCTTTCTGTCTTCCCTCGGTCGGCTGCATAGCTTGCATTCACGTAAGAAGCCAGTGTGATGCGCTCGCTCAAATCCTAACCTAGGACGTCTGCATGATGAGGCAACCGCCTGGCTGCAGAGCACAATTCTGGTCGAGCACGTGTTCCGTCTGCTGGCGGGCGCCAGGGACGCCAATCGCCCTGTGGCCTGGGTCCTGCTGGAGAATGCACGCCCCCTCCGCGCCCCCTCCTTATCACCCTGCACCACGCTCCAGTTATGCTGCGTGTTGTCCAGCCTTGTCTGCACAGCCTCCTCCCCCTTTGCCTGGCATAGCAGGCCCACATCACCTCAGCTGAGTAGTCCCAGCAGCAGTGCTCGACTCGTCCTCGAATGGCCTCACAGACCGCCTGCATGGCCCTGCTGTGGCTCCAAAAACATCATCGCAGACGCCTGATATGGTCGCCTTGCTGCTTCTTATTCCTAACCCCTATTATTGCGGGGCCACAGCAGGTATTCCAATGCCGCCTGCAGGTGGAGGCGCTGCTGGACCGGCTGGACGGCGGGCCGCCCATGATCGACCACGTCACGCAGCAGCTGCAAGCACTGGGCTACGCCTCCTGGGCGCACCGTGTCATCAACACCGCTGGTGCGCCACCCGGCTGTTTGCCCTTCCCTGCTGCACAGTTGTACAGAAAGAGCCCTAAGTTGCTGAGAGCGCTCCGGTTGTAAGTGCCTGCAAGACGGCTGCCTCGGCTGCCCGTGGCCACAGGCTTGCTTGCCTGGCTGCTCGGGTGCTGAGCTGGAGGCAGATGGGCAAACCACGCAGGCTTTGGGCTTCCGCAGAACCGCCGCCGCGTCTTTGTGGTGGCCGGCTGGCAGGGTGACGCGCGTGATGTGCTGCTCTCCCAGGCACGCGACCCTCGCTCGCCCTCCCGGCACTCGATCACTACAACGCCTGTCACCTGTTTGGGCCCAGCCTATCATGGCGAAGACTGCAGCAGCGGCTTGCCTCAGGTTGCCAGCGGCTGCTGCAGGGCGCCGGCTCGTGCTGTGGCGCCTGCCGCGGCATGTTTGAGGGGCGCGCCTGCGCCTCCTGCCACGACCCGTCGCCGACTGAGGCATCCTACGCACTGGACATGGCCAATGCGCAGTAGCCACTCTTACCCCACCTGGTCTCTTCAGTTGCAGCAGGTGTCTGTGCAGCCTTCATACCTGCATGCCCGGCAAGATGCTGCCGCAAGCTCCACGCAGGCACCTCTCTCCTCAAGATACGTTGCTCATGGCGATGCGAGCCCATTCACATGTGCAGTTTCCAGCCGCTTGTCTGTCGCCCTGCCAAGCAGCACACACAAGGGGAGCGCGTCCAGGCCGCACTGCCGGCTGCACCGCTGCAGGTCGGCGCCCGCCGTGGACTCGCTGCCGACGCTGAAGCGCGGCAACGACCGCATCGCGCTGCTGCTGTCCTCCGGGCGTTGGGGCCTGCTGCGCCTCGAGGATGCAGAGCGCGCACAGGTCTGTTTCCAAAGAAAAGGACTGGACTGACAGGGTGTTGATTCCTCTGTTGCGGGTCAGAGAAGGAGGATTTCTCCCCTGCATTCTGTCCATTTTGCAGGAGGTTTGCTGGCTTTTTGTTGGGGAACAAACTATGACACATGCATGGGAGGCTCTCATCGCCCCGTCATTGCTCTTTGCAGCCTTGGAGCATCACATGCTGCCCGACTCGTCCGCTTTGCGCCCGCAGGGCTTCCCACCAGGCTGGACCAAGCCCTGCCTGCAGCCCACACAGGCGCCCAGTAAGGTCCCTGCCAGCGACGCCACGCGCCGCGAGGTGTGTCCCTCTTGATGCCGCAAAATACGACTGTTCTTTCTGCACCGCAGCGCCGCTGATTGGCCTGCTGCCAAGGCAGCAGCTGGCCGCCTGACGCTCCCAAGTTTGTCTGCACGAGTGCAGAGCGAGCGCTGGGGCCTGCTCGGCAATGCAGTCAGCGTGCCAGTGGCCCGCTGGCTGGGCGAGCGCCTGCAGCAGCCCTTCCGCTTCAAGTACAGCCCCGGCAGCAACGACCAGGCCTTCCCGCCGCCCACGCAGCACGCACAGACCGGCCGCCTGCAGGAGCGCGAGGCAGCCTTCATGGCACGTGCCTGCCACCAGAAAAGCACACGCCCTAGCATTCTGGTCTGCTGCTCCCGTGAGCTCAAGTATTTGGCTCGCTCTGTGACCCTTGGCAGGCGGAGTGGGACTGGGACAGCCTGGGCAGCGGCCGCCTGTACGCCTACACCAGGCTGCAGCAGCAGGCCGGCGCCGGTGCTGCCTCCCACTCTTGTGCTAGCCATTGTGGCTGGCATTCAATCTGCACCTGTGCTGAAGAGGCTGCTGTGCCTGGTGGCACACAGGCAGCAGCAGCTCAGGTGCGGGCAGCGACGCTGCCGGCCTTGAGCCAGCAGAGTTCCAGCACGCTGTCGCCAGCAAGGCACGCCGCCCGCTCCCAGAAAATTGTTGCACCGAACGCCCCTTCTGCTCCTTTTGGTGAGGGTTGGGCCTCACAAGCGGCCTTGCGCGGTGGAGCAGGATGTCGCGCGCGTGGCAGAGGTGGAGACGCGCTTCAGCCGTCAGGGCAATGCGGAGGCGTGGCCGCAAGCCGCTTGGTACGCGCGTGGCCTGGGCAGGCGCGCGCTCCCAGAGCTTTTTAGCCATCAAAACATCAAAGGTTCCATCAAAACAACCTCGCTGTCATGCATGCGTTGAGCCTGGGTAAGGATGGCGTGGCCTGATCCCCATGCTTCCCGTGCTACATATGCGGCATGGATGCAATTCCGATCAGCTGTAACTGTCAATCAGAAGCTTGCTCCTGGCATCTGACACAACGGAGATTGAAGCAGCTGCCAGTGCCACGGCAGGACTGAGATGTGAAGCCTGTGCAGGTTCCGGATGCTGCACATGTCGCAGGCGCCCGTGCTGACACCGCTGCAGCCGCTGGCCGCCTTTGTGCCGGTGCCGGGCGAGGCGCCGCCGCAGGCCAGCCTGTCTGTCTACCTGCACCGCCTGCGTGAGCACGGCTTTGACGTCAGCCCCACGCTTGCCAAGGCAGCCAACTGCGGCGCCGCCATCCAAGCTGAAGTGCGCATCCTTCCGACACCAAGTGCTTGCCCTGCATGCCCTGGAGGGATGAGCAGGAATACTGTAGCTTGTCCTAGTTTGGGTAAGAGAAAATGTGCCTGCCAGCATACGGGGTTGCAGCCAGCCCTGACGGCGAGTGGATGCAAGCTGCAATCGGAGCTAAGCTGATGGCTTTGTGGGGCCTCCGATGCTGCAGTCCAGGTTTGCGGCGCCCCGCTCCTGTGCATTCTGATTTGACATCATCCAGGAGTTCAGTGAAGGGGACTTTCAAGCTTTGGAAGCCCGGGTTACCTCTATTAAAACTTGATCACACCATGGTCGGAACACATTTAGTCATTGATTTGTCACATCTAGCTGGAGCCATGTCTAGGGGGCAATCTCTATGCTGACGAACGCAGTAGTTGGGTGTCTGATCCTGAGACCATCACGCCGCAACGCTCGCAGGTGCGGCAGCTGGCACGCGTGCCGGGCGGCCTGCAGGATGCAGCAACGGTGGGCCCGCTTGTCTGGGCACGGCTGGTGGGCGTTGAGCCGCAGGTCTGGTGGCCAGGGGAGGTGCTGGACCCCTTCTTCCTGCCGCTCACGCGCCTGCTGCCGGCCGGCGCCACGACAGGTGCGCCCTTCCAACAGGTCCTGCCACCCGCGGGCCTTAAAGTCGAAAGGCACTGCTGCTTCAGGAGCCTGCCTGCAGTCAGCACGGGCCCAGCTGCTGCAAAGAGGCTGGCAGGCTTGCTTGAGCGGCAAGGCGACACATCTCCTGCAGACGACAGTTGAGGTCCTGACTGGCTGTTTTTTTTTGAATTTGAAGCTCTCAGTAAGGAGGACTACAGGCGCAGCATCCCCAGCGCCCGCCCCGCCGCGACGCCGCCTGCGGACTGGCTGGCCCAAGCCGCTGCGCCGCAGCAGCCGATGCCACCGCAGCAGCAGGAGCCGGCGGTGGCAGCTGCAGCGGCGCCCACGGCCGCGTCTGGGAGCAGCGCCGCGGCCAGCAGCAGGGCAGATGAAGTGGAGGTGCAGGTTGAGTGGGAGCTGCAGTGGGGCAGGCGCGCGGCGCGCAGCGCGCCGCCCGCCGACGCGCCGCCGCAGCGCAAGGCAAGCGGCCCCCCTCCCGCGTCCGCCAGCTGCACCGCGCAGCCCATGGTTACATCCAGCATGCTGCTTGGTGCGTTTGATTGGCATCTGTTTGGCAAGGGGCAAAGGCCAGCAGCCGCTGCCTCTGCTAGAAACTCAGCCAGGGCTGTCCAGCGGCTGGGGGGGGAACAGTCCTGTCCCTGAAGCCTACGGCCCCGCCAACCTGCCGAGCAGGTGCTGGTGGTGTTCCTGGGCGAGGGCGGCTGCGAGTGGCGCTGCCCGGACGAGCTGCTGCCTTTTTCGCGCGCTGCCGCCGAAAAGGAGCTGGCCGCCTCCGAGCTGGCTGCGGTCGGGCGGCTGCCGCGCGCGCGTCTCTTCCGCAAGGGCCTGCAGGCACGCCCCTCTCGGTCCGCACCTTGCTTTGTGCTCAACAGCTTCCTGCGGCTGCATCCGCATGCCATGCGCCTGTGCGCCCACACTGCTGCAGCAAGCTGGGCGCTGGAACCCAGGCCATGCCAACGCATGCACTCAGGGACAGTACAAAAGAGCGGCAGCTGGGCGAGCAGCTGGGCCTCCAGAGAGCCAAGGGGGAGGTGCCTCGCGACCCGCAGGAGGCCAAGGACCTGGAGCGCGTGCGAGAGGGCCGCGCCGGCGCCGCCAGCCTGGCGGCACACGCTGCGGCGCGTGCGGCCGCCATCAACGCGCAGCCGCGCTGCGGCCGCTGCGAGGCGTGCCTCACGCTGAACGTGCGCCCCCTGCCCAGCGGCACCCCTCCTCCTCCCGACTGCACAGCAACCTGTCGAGCAAGCAGATAGAAGGCTCTTGGCCTTCGATCGCACACCTAGATTCTGAGTGCTGCAACCTCGGCCCCTGAGCGTTTGAGGGCGGCGGGGGCGTGGGACGCAGATGAGCAACCGCCGCTGCCTGTACATCCGCGCGGCGGCCGCGGCCGCGGGTGGCCACTCGGGCGCGCAGGTGGCCGTGCTGGGTGACGCTGCCATCGGCGCCCGCATCTCGGCGAGGCCCTGGCTGACTCCTCTCGCTCCCAGCGCTGCTCTCAGCCAGCCTGCCGGCCCCACTGGACGAGCTCTCCACCCCAGGGCCCGCAAGTTCAATCAGCAGGAAGCGCTGCACTTGCCTGCGAGTCTTGCTGCCCATGTGACTGCACTCAGTCAGCCTGCAAGGCCCACTGGACTTGCTCTCCACCCCAGGGCCCGCAAGTTCAATCAGCAGGAAGCGCTGCACTTGCCTGCGAGTCTTGCTGCCCCGCACGACTGCACTCAGCCAGCCTGCCGGCCCCACTGGACTAGCTCTCCACCCCCAGGGCTTGCAAGTTCAATCAGCAGGAAGCGCTGCACTTGCCTGCGAGTCTTGCTGCCCGGCGCGACTGCAGTGACCGCTCCTCCTCAAATCACTACCAACCACATGCTGGAATGTGCACTCGCGGTCTGTCTGAGGGCGGATCGCAGCCTCCCCCTGCAGGTCTGGTGGCCGATGGACGAGGAGTGGTTTGCTGGCAGCGTGACCGCCTGGGACGGCGTGCGGCTCAGCCACACGGTCGCATACGACGACGGCGACGTCGAGTTCCTGCGCCTGTGGGCGCCTGACCAGACGGTGTGCTTCCCTTGCCTCCTGCTGCAGACTGACCTCATTGCAAGCCTCTTGTAAAGCCTTACTCTCCGTTCGCTGTCTGTCTCATGCCATCAGCTCCCGGACCTGAAAATGAACTCAGGTCGTCAAACGGTGTTTGATTCTTGAGGGAGATGCCCGATCTGGCAGGCATGCATGCTGCCTGCCCGCAGGCTCCCTCACTCTCGTGTGCATTCCGGCACTGCCGTTTCCGGGCGACTAGCCAGGTGTCTGCTGGGCCTGGGAAGCTGCAGGGCGCATGCAGCCTGCATGGCGCCGCAGGAAGCGTACATCTCCATCCCCCCACTTGCTGCTGCAGGTCCGTGTGCTGACCAGCCCCAGCGAGTGGCCCGCGGCCGCAGCGGCGCTGGCCGCCCGCGCCGGCGAGGCGCGCCTGCCGACGCTCGCCAAGGTGGCGGCGCTGCAGCTGCCGGACGCGCCCGCCAAGCGCCCTGCCCCCGCCCCTGCTGACACCACCGACAGTGAGGACGACGAGCCGATGCTGCTGCGCCGCCGCCGCCTGAACATGCTCCGAAACCAGCAGGCGAGCACGTCCCCATCCACGGCCATCAAGTGCCGGCTGCTGCTTGCGAGAGAGGAGGGCTGCGCAGGCCTGTGCTGACAGAGCGTCGATGGCTGCCAGGCGCTGGAGCAGATCATGGGACAGGATTCCAGGCAGCAGGCTCACAAAGCGGCCGCATCTTGAGAGCAGATGGGAGGAGGCCAGCTGCAGCCCGAGGCTCTGCAAGTGCCAAGCTGTGCACAGGTGCTGGGATGCACCTGCCAGCCGTCTGACGGCCGACTTGATGATGGTGTATTAGAGACAGGGAACCAGCAGACTCGCTGCTTTGACCAGAAGACCTTCACCTGCCTGTTGTTGCGTCGTTCTGCCTGCATCGCCCTGTACAAGAGAGCTGCCGCCCCGCTTGCCTGGAGTGTGAGGTGTGAGCCGGCCGCCTGCGGAAAGTGCAGTGCCGCTCTGTAAACAGAGCCTGTGTATCCGGGCCAGAGGGATCGCATGCCGGCAAACACAGCGATGCTGGAATGCTCCGCTGCACGCGCTCACACAGTACACAACAGCTGCAGCTTCAGGCAGCTTCTCCGCAGCTCCAGGCAGCCGCCAGCTGCGCGCCGGCCTCCATCATTGCGCCGCCGCTGCCTGCTGGGCGGCCGCATGGGCCTCGCGGCCCGCCGCCACGGCCTCCTGGAACTTGGTCGCCAGCTCGCCGTTGTCGGGGTCCAGGCTGAAGGCTTCGAAGTACGCCTGCGCGGCGTCCTCCCACTGCCCGGCCACCCGCGCCGCCTCCGCCTCCCGGTACCATGCCTGCGGGGCGCAGGCGGGGGGGCACCTTTTTGCCGGCCGCCTCTCTCACGGGTGCAGCTGCATGGAGCCTGAGTGGTCGGTGCTGGCGGTGGCAGCTGCTGCCAAAGCGTGCCAGGAGGGGAGCCACCTGAGACTGCTCGTAGGAGGAAGGAGGGGGAGCAGTGGGGGGCGTTCGCAGGCTGCCAGCTGAAAAGCAACGCATCCAGGCAAGCGCTCGCCCCTCCTCATGACAGCTGCAGCAATGCTCAGGCATGCACGTCACATGCCGAGCTCCCCAACGGTCGCTGCGAGCCGCAGCTGCTCTGGATCATATTTGCGCCCCGCATGGCTGCCAAGGGCACGGCAGCCCACCTTCATGTACTTTGGCTGCAGCGCTCGTGCGGTCCTGGCGGCAGTCAGCGCCTCCGCCGCCTGCCCCAGCCGCAGCCGCGCCGCGCTCAGGTTGGCCCACACCAGGTGGTTACTGACGTCCGCGTCCAAGGAGCGTTGGTATGCCTCGGCAGCCGCCGGGAAGTCGCGCGCGACAAACGCCTCGTCTCCCCGGCGCTTGAGCGCTGCCGCTGCCTCGGCGTCGACCGGGCCGGCCTGCTGCGGCGCGCGCGCCTGCCAGCCGGAAGGGAGGCTGCCTTCAGCCCGGCTGGCTGGGTCCCGCTCAGCAGCGGTTGCCAGAGCAGGTAGACTGCGCGGGTCTCCGCCAGGCGCCAAACAGGCAGAGGGGCGTGTGCCATGGCAGCAAATGGTGAGCAGATGCAAGGCAGCTGCGCGTGCGATGCCAGCTGCATCCCAGTGACCCGAGTGCGATGACTCAGAGAGGAAGCCACTCCACCTGAAAAACCTTGAAGCGTTCGAATGCTGTCTTCTCCTGTTCCCCTGTTCCGATTCGGATTCGAAGATGCTATGCACAGCGCGGAAAGGCCGCGGACCTGCGCCTCCTGCGCCTGCGAGCCGGCCGAGCCGCCGCCCGCCAGCAGCGCGGCCGCCGTCCAGGCCTCCCCCTCGCGCGGCTTGGTCACCGGCAGCAGCCGCTCCACGAGGGCGGCGTGGCCAGCTGCCGCGGCGGCATGAATGGGCTTTGCCCGATGCTCGCTGTCCTCAGCGTCTGGATCCGCGCCTGCCTGCAGGGCCGCAGTGCAGCGCTGAGCCGGGCAGCCAGCCTGGAGTGCTGCGATTTGGTACCGCTGAACCCGATACTCATGGGCCGGCAACCACGCAGCAGGCACGGCAAATGCATCACGCAAGCCTCCCTGCCGGCTTGGCTGGGCCGGCATGGCGCAGTCGTGGCGTCAGCAGCACCTGCAGCAGCGCCTCCACGGTGGCAAGGTCCCCCATCTCCGCGGCCGCATGCAGCGCGGTCGCGCCGCCCTCGGCGGCCGCATTGGGATCGGCTCCGTGGGAGGCCAGCTGCCGGATGACATCAGCGTTGCCTGCGGACCAAATGGGACGTGCCTCAGCCCCTCCCGACTCGCCTCCTGTAGTCTCTAGTCTCTCTGCGGATGAAGCCCTCCTGTTGACTGGCTCCGGCAAAATTACCCCCCCCCCCCCCCCCGAGCTTCTGTACCCAGTGACAGCAGCCCTCGGCCGCTGCCTCTCATCAGGCACGGCGGCATGTGGCGCATGTCGGCTGACCTGCGGCCGCAGCCATGAGCATGGTGCTGACGCCGTCGGCGCCCCGCGCATCTGGTTCGGCCCCGGCGGCCAGCAGCGCGCCCACCGCGTCCGCGTGCCCGCTGCCGCAGGCCCACATCAGCGGCGTGCCGCTCTCTGACCTGGCGTTCGCGTCCGCCCCCGCCTCCAGCAGCGCCTCTATGACAGCCGTATTGCCTGCCAGGAGGGGCCGGGGCGTTCAGGAGGCGTTGCCTTGGCTGCAGGGAATGCCCCTGGCAGGCAGCGGGGTGCCGCGTTCGCACCGCTGGCAGCCGCCTTGTGCAGCGCCTGCGGCCCGTTCTCCGAGCCCAGGCCGGGCTGCGCGCCGTGCCGCAGCAGCAGCCGCACGGCGTCCAGCTTGCCGGCCCCGGCGGCGCCCAGCAGCGGCGGCTCGCCTGCGCCGCGCAGCCGAGTTTTGCTTCACTCTGAGAGATGGCCTGGCTGGATAGTGCGGGAACACAAGCAGAGAGTCCTCTCACCAGCCTCGTTGACGGCGTTCACGTCGATGCCCTCCTTCTCCAGCAGGTACTGGGCGGTGTCTGCCTGGCCGGCCAGCGCAGCATAGTGCAGCGCCGTGTTGCCGTTCGCATCCCGCACCTGCCCCAGCCCCTCGCCGCTGACGGTCGGCGCCAGCTGCTGGATGCGCGACATGCTGCCGTCGACGGCCGCCTGGAAGAGCTTTCTCACGTTCTCGAGCGCCTCCATCGCGTGCGCTGTCTCGCCCCTCGCGCCCGCCTCCGCAGCTGGAGCAGGGGCGGCAGCCTGCATGCCCAGGCGGCAACCCAGTCAAAGGCGAAAGCAAGCAATGCATGCGACATAGAGAAGCAGGGTCAGCGGAGGTACTCACCCGGTACTCCAGCTGCGGCCAGGCTTCCCCTGGGTCAAGCTTATGCAGCTCCACATGCAGGGCGCCGTCGGCGACACTCCAAGCGCTCTTGCCGGCATCGACCGTGGCAAACAGCTGTGGTACGTCCAGCAGCACCTTTCCGGCCTTGTCTCGGACGCGCAGGCCGGTCGTGCTCACGGAGACGTCAAGGTCTCCGGGCGCCGCATCACCCACGCCGGGTACTGCGACCTCGACTGTTGCGCCGCGATCCTGCATGCCCATGCTCCTGGATCGAGATCACGGTCTGCTGACGCAGAGGGAACGCATACAGGGTTCGTAAACTCGTTTGGGCCTTCCGGTCGCAGCAACCGGTTAGGGCCCCAGGGCCCGGACGTCCGGTCCGGCCTAAAACTTTTCGGTCCCCCAAAAATTTTTTGCTCGCTCGCTTCGCTCGCTCGCAGGCGGGTTTTGATCGTCTTGCCCTTTGTCCTGCTTACTCTAGGCCTTTGTACTGCTGTGTGTGCTTTCACCTCCATTTGCTCCTGAATTGTTCACCTGAACACTGTAAATTTTCCTTCAGCCGTCCAACAGGCCCGGATCCTAGACTTGGCATGCATAGGCACGCCCCGCATCATGCTCAGGCGCGCTCCGCTCGCCGGCGGGCTCGCCGCGCTCGCGAAGCTCGCCAAGAGCGGTCGGTCCCAAGGACCGGCGGCTTGCGCCGCCGGTCGGTCCCGGCGGCGAGCGCTCGGTCTCCAGGACCGGAATCAGTCCAGTTTACGAATCCTGAACGCATAGGTCGCATGCAGCCTCAGCCCTCGGCACTCCCGCCCTGCAGCCTGGCCGATTTTGAGCGGCCATGCGCGGGATTCACCTATTATAGCTCGGAGGAGCAATCGACGCTCCCGGGCCGTCAGAAGATGGACGATGGGGCTCCTTCGGACGGCGGGGACGCCCCGGAAGCCGCGTTCGTGGGCTTCCATGCGGCCAAGCTGAGCGTTGCGGCATATGAAGCGCGGCGTGACCGCACCACGCGGCAGCAGCTGAACCACCTGCTCGCATCCAAGGAGTACCGCAGCTGGGTGCAGCGCAGCGCGCGGCCGCTGGCGTCCTGGAGGCTGGAAGCTGCAGTCGCCCTGCTGGGCGTCTGCCTGGGCGCCCTCCTCTTCGCGTTGCCCTTTTGGGTGCGAGCCGCAAACCCGTTTTTACTTTCTGTTCCGTAGGATCGCGTGGCCGGCTTGCCAGACTTTGATGCTGACTTAGCCTGCTCGCATGACATCGCTGCAGAGCACTTGCTTCTTACACTAGCCTCTCAGCGTTGGCAGTCATGGACCGTCGAAGAGGACCGCCGTGCTCCTCTGAATCCGGAGTTTGATGCAGGGTGGCCGTCTGGAGGCACCGGCGCCCGCTGAAATCGTCACCACCGGCGCCACGTTTGAGGGCGAGGCGGCCACTGGCGCGGCAGAGAGCGCGGCGCGCGCCGCACAGGAGCTGGGAGCGCGGCTGCAGGCGAAGGAGGCCGAGCTGAGCGCGCAGCTGGAGCGGAACGCGCAGCTGGAACTGTCACTGTGGGCATCCGAGCATGAGCTGCAAACGCTGACGACTGCCCGACCGACCCTCATGGAGCTGCTGCTGCCTGAGGGGCCTGGAGCCAACCTGCCTGTCGCCAGGTGCGCCAAGCGGACTTGGAGGACCACCAGAACATCCCTCCCGGGCGCACCCAATTGCAAGCATCGAGGCGCACCGTCTGTCTCATCGATCCGCAGTCACACCTTGGCCGAGACAGCTTGCGCGCCTGCAGGCCCACAAGCATGCAGGATGCCCTCTGGGGGCTGCCCTTTGCGCTGGCGGCTGGTGCGGCCCCGCCGATCAAACCCACCCTTGCCTGCCTCCCCCGGCAGCCGGTGAGCAGCTTCCACCTCGTGTGCAGGCGCCCTGGTCCTGCTGGCCACGGCGGCGGCGCTCTGCACGCTGGTGGTGGTGCGTCGGAGGGCGGCGGCCGCGCAGGCGGAGGCCCAGCGGCTGCAGCGAGAGATTGCCTCGGCGATGCAGGCCCAGGCGAGCGCCCTGCGCTTCAAACGGCGGCCTATCTGCAGCACTGAGCAGTAGGACTGGCCAGCTGCCCACTACCTCCAAAGCAGACGCCCCGAAAATCAGGGGCTGGCTGCCGAGCAGCGATGGCTGCCTTGTCTCGGTAACGCGGCCGCTCCTGCACTTTGAGTATGCCAGGCCGAGCAGCTGGCCGTTACCTCCCAGCCATTCGATTCGCACCTGGCTGCCAGCCCACCGGACCTGCTTCATGGCTCCGCCCACGGCCGCAGGCGGCGGCGGAGCAGCAGGTGGCCGGCAGCGAGGCCGCGATGGCCGGCAAGGCGGCCGAGCTCAAAGCAGCCGCGGCCGCCCAGCGAGTGGCGGAGGCGCAGGTGGCGGATCTGCAGCAGCGAGTGCTGGAGCTGCAGATGCAAGCGCCGCCGTCGCTCTCCGGCTCGCCCGTCCTGCAGGTGGGCACCAGCCGCAGCTGCCGACGCTGCAGCACCAGCTGTGGTTCTCATCACACACCTGAGAGAGGCCTTGCTGGAGTGGACCGGCTCCTGGTGGTGGCGGGTAGCTCCCTCTGAAGGAATTCCTGGCCAGGCTGGCGGGACCGCGAGCAGCGGCTGTTGCCCTGCTGCAGGGCGCTTCCGCAGAGCTGCAGCGTGCGATGGCGGAGGAGCTGGAGGATCTGCACGCGGCCATCTCCGACCGCGACCAGGAGCTGCTGGCGCTGAACCGCGAGCTCGGCGAGCTCGCTGACCGCCTGCCGGTGAGCTGCCGCCTGGCCTCAGACCAGCAGCAGCCTCAGCGCATGGTTGCAGGACGCACAGCTTGTCGATTCTTCAAAAGCTGCAGGCTTGTTGTGCTGGGTTGGGAAGCAGCCACGCATGCACCAGCCTGGCAGGCTGACGCGAGCTGCGGGGCTGTGCAGCGCGAGGTGCAGGAGCGGGAGGAGGCGGTGGGGCAGGTGCGTCGCTGGCTGGACCAGGCGCAGGGGCAGCTGCAGCACACGCAGACGGCGCTCAACGTCAAGGAGTCCGAGTGCCGGCAGCTGGAGGAGCAGCTGGCGGCGCAGAAGGCGGCCAGCGTCGCACTGGAGGTACGGCCACCTCCTCTGAACACGCCCAGCTGAGCCGGTCGCAGCGCGGCTGTTGCTGAGGTGTTACTGCGCGTGCGTGGCAGGAGGCGCTGGCGGCGGCGCAGGGGCGGGAGGTCGCGCTCGAGGCGGCGCGCGCCGCCGCGGCCGCGGAGATGCAGGCGCGCGTAGCGAGCGTGATGGACCTGATGAAGACGACGCGGCTGTCGCTGTCACAGAAGCTGCTGCACAGCCAGAGCACCTGCGAGGCGCTCGCTCAGGAGCTCGCGGCGAGGGACGCGTCGGGCCGGTGCGCAATTTATTAGCTCCTCTGCCCGCCAGTCGCGTGCCGCCGTATCTTGTCAGCGGCATGCGCGCGGGCGCAGGGGCGAGGCGGCCGACGTTCTGCGCGAGAGTCACGAGAGTTCCGCCTCTTTCGAGGGCTTTGTCGTGCGCAAGGCGGCCAGCCCCAAGGCGAAGCCGGCGGCGTCGCGCGGCAGCGGCGGCGAGAACGCGGAGCCGCGGCGCGCCAGCCAGCAGTTCGTTTCGCACAGCTTTGGCGCCGATTCGGGCAAGCGGTCGCGCAGCCCCTACTGGTTTGCGCGCGGCAAGTAGCGCCGTAAGAACCGTGCTGTGTATGAGTCAGCAGTGTCACTGGCATTTAAAGACGAGTGGCCTGGCAACGTATGCGTCGCGAGTGGAGTTCATGGCTATATCGTTCGATCCACATGAAGACAGGAACAGGCGCGTGGACTGGGGAGCGTCGCCGCGTCAGCTGGCATGCTGCGTCAGCCAACGTGCACCGCAGCCAGCCCGCCGCAACGTTGGGCCGCGTGCCGATGCTACTGCGAGCGCATGAGCGGGAAGGCAATGACCTCCCGGATGCTCGCGTTGTCCGTCAGCAGCATGCACAGCCTGCAGCAGCAGCGGCGGCAGCCAGTGTCATGCCCCTCCACTGCCCTGCCCGCAGCAAGGCAAGGCAGCAATGCGGCACTTGCTGGGGGCTGCTGCTGGCCAGCACCAGCAGGAGCAGCCTGTGCCGCAGTCACAACGTGTGGCAGTGGCTGTCAGGGCGTGGCAGAGGCGCGCCTGTCAAGCCCAATGCCCATGCCGCCCGTCGGCGGCAGGCCGATCTCCAGGGCGTTGATGAAGTCCTCGTCAATTGTCACCTGCAGTGACGATTTGGATACTGAAGTTCAAACGCGGAATCAAGCCGCGCAACACCAGTGCACCTGGGTCTGGCAACCCATGAACCCCGCCATTTGAACAATCGTGGCTTTGATTCACACAACGTTTCTTCGCCCTCTGCCAGGCAGCAGCCTCGTCAGCCAAGAGGCTCCCAGAGAGGCAGGGGGGGAGAGCCTCGTAGTCCTCCTGGTCGTCCGTCGGAGCGGCGCCGTCGCCGTTGCCCTTGGCCTTGGCGATGCGCGTCGCAGCAGCCGTGCCTCGCGCCGCCAGCTGCGCCTCGAAGCGCGCCCGCTGCTCCACAGGGTCGGTCAGCTCGGAAAACGCGTTGGCCAGCTCGCGGCCTGCGAGTGCAGGATCACTGGATGGTTGAGGCCTGGCCCGCGCCCCGCAGGACTGTCTCTCCTCCAAAGATATTCTATGGAACGACCCGCTGATGACTTCTTTAATGACTCCTGGGGCTGCACCGCGCCTGGGCGGTGCGGCTTGTCGTCAGCCTGCTCCTGCCGCGAGCCCGGAGCGGCATGCCTGCCAGCCAGACAGCAGAGCAGGCTCTTCCTGGACGAGGCATCATTCTGGCGACGAGGTTCCTTTCCGCACTCGCTCCGTGTGGGCCAGAAATGGCTTCCCGACTGCCTCGATGTCCTCCCAGACGCAGGGTCAGGGCCGGGGGAGGGGGGCGTGCCCGCGACAAACAGCTCAAAGCGCTCAACGAGGCCCGGCTTGCTGCGGTGCGCGCGCGCGAGCGGGGAGACTTCGACCGGATGGTCCATCACAAAGGTCGGCTGCTGCAGCCGCGCCTCCACGGCCGCCTCGAAGCACGCGTTCAGCACCTCGCCGACGCTGCCGGCCGCCGCGACGCCGCCGAGCGCCGAGTCGTCCCCCGCCAGGCCGGCGCGGTCCACCAGGGCGGCGGCGGCGGCCTGCCGCGCCTCGCCCACGTCCGAAATGGCGGCGAAATCGACGCCTGCAGGAGGACGGGACGGAGGCATGTGCCCTCTCAGCGACCATGTGCGGCCGTGTGCCAGCATGTCAGGCACAGACGAGCCCATGCGCATGCCCCGACTTAGGATCCCCAGGCAGTGGGGGGGCAACCCTCTGAGAGCGGCCGGACGCAGACGACTGGCTCAGAGCAAGCCTTGGACATGCAAAGAGCCTCAGCCGGCACGGCAATGCAGCGCGCTCTTGCATGCGGTGGCTGGAGGGGGTAAGGGTGCGGCCAAACCCTACCTGTGGCCTCCTGCACCAGCTCATGCATCGTCGCCCGCCGGAAGGGCGCTCCAAGGTCGATCGTGGCGCCCTGGTAGGGTAGGCTGCGGCTGCCGCACACCGCGTCTGCACAGTCTCGCAGCAGCTGCTCCGCCAGGTCCATCATGTCGTGGTAGTCAGCGTACGCCTGCGTGAGTAACGGGATTCGTAGCTCACATGAAGGGACAGTAAAGCACCACGCTGGCACTGCATGCCTCCTGCTCTGTGATCGTGCTGCAGAACTGCAGGCCCTTCAGTGCAGCCCTACGTGTGTGCATTTGGAGCACCACAGCTCTCCCTCAGTTTGCACTCTATGAAAACAAGACCAGGCGGAGTCGGCATGCCTGGTACAGCTCGACCGAGGTGAACTCCGGGTTGTGCCTCGCGGAAACGCCTTCATTGCGGAAGATGCGGCCAATCTCGAACACGCGCTCCAGGCCGCCGACGACCAGCCGCTTCAGGTGCAGCTCGCTGCGGCGGGCGGCGGAGCTCAGCGGCGCTCGGCGGCCGACGCCGGAAAACGCGAGCTGCGAATTTCCGGACGCGACTTCCGCGGCCAGAGGAAAAACGCGCACGTGGCGATGCGCAGCGATAACTGCTGCTGCAGCGCGTTGTGGTACGTCAAGAACGGCCGCGCGTCCGCGCCGCCCGCGGAAGCTTCCAGCACGGGCGTCTCGACCTCCAGGAAGCCGCGGCCCTCGAGCGAACGGCGAATGGCGGACATCATCCGCGCGCGCGCGCGGAAGGTGTCGCGCACGCCCTCCGTCACGATCATGTCCACGTATCTGCGCGCTCGCAGAGGACTTCGTCGCATCCCGCCGCTGACCGCCGCCAAGTCTGGGACGCTCTCGAGCTGGAAGCAGCGGAGCGCACCTCTGCCGATAGCGCTTCTCCGCGTCTGACAATCCGTGCCACTTCTCTGGCAGAGGCGCCAGCGACTTTGTCAGGATCTGCGCGGCACCATGAACCGCCATCAGGCCTTGCTTGCTTTGCCAAGCTTCCGCCTGTGATCCCAGGCACCTGTGCCCTTGTGCAGGCTCAGTTTTGAAACGCAGCTCACCCGGAAAGACTGCGCGACCACACTCAGCTCGCCTCGGTCAGTTCGCCGCAAGCCGCCCTCCACGCCCACGATATCACCAATGTCTAGCGTCGCTTTCAGATTCCTGCGTCAGCCGCCCACCCAGCTCAATCGCCCTGCAGTGCAGCAAAGCTTGAGGCCCAGCGCTGAGCTCAAGAAAGCGGTTGCTGGTCGCTTGCTTCGCAGAGCTGCCAATCGCCATGTGACTGCAGCCCGGCTGACGCACTGCCACAGCCTGAGATTGGCAGCTCGCGACAAGCATCTAGACCAGCCCAAGCTGGCTGCAAGAGGACCTAGACGGCTCACGCAAAGGCGCCCGGGCTGGCAGAGTCCAGCTGCTTCTTGTCGATGTACAGCTGGATCTGCCCGCTGTCGTCCTCCAGAGCGACAAACGCCAGCTTGCCCATGACCCGCTTGGCGCGCACGCGCCCGGCCACCGCCACCGGCTCCGCCAGCTCCGCCGCCGTGCCATTCTCCAGCCCGCGGTGCTCCTCCTGCAGCGCCGCTGCCATGTGCGTGCGCCCAAAGCTGCCGGCATAGGGGTCCGCGTCCTGGCTGCGCAGCTGCCGGACCTGCATGCAGTGCAGAGTGTGAGAGACGCAGGCGCGTGAGTGGCGGCTTTTCCACCGGTCTGCTTTTCGCAGCAGAAGCACCTTGTCCAGCCGGATCTCGCGGATGCCCTCTATGGAAGACGTGTTCTCCACAGCGGCTCCCCTGCGCAGCGCAGGTCAGTGCTGAGTACATCTTTGTGGGAAGGTGTGGTGGTTGGTTGTGGTGGTGGAACACAAGCACAGCTGACTGCAGCACTGCCAGGCTGATGCTGCCGCAGTCCCAGGTTGCATCTGAGCAAGTGCTTGTGAGAACAAGGCTCAAGGCTGTGACGCAGCGTCACTGACAGTGGAAGCACTTTCATGCAGCCAAGATGTTTCGCTGCGGTACGCTGTCAGCACCACTCGAAGGATGTCGGCGTGCCACATGCAAGAATCGGCAGCCGACCCAACGCGCTCACTTTGTGCCATTGCCGTCCTGCGGCGGCGCTGCCTTCTCCTTCGTGCTCGATGCGCAACGCGCCGCGGGCCTGGCGTGGCTCGTCGGCTGCAGCAGTGGCGGGCTCGGAACGAAGCGGCCCACGCCGCCTCGCCGGAGGCCGCACCGCAGCAGCATCGTCACACAGCCTTGCGATGATGCAGCCTGATCTAGAGCCGGTAAAAAGTTGGTCGTCGCGGCGTGGCGAATGTCGGTGTCGGAATCAATGTTAACACGGTACACGGTATTCACAACCTCCGCCTTCATTAAAGAGTTTTCCCGCCAAAAAAACATTAAGGCGACCTTCATGGCGCGCTAGTTGCTTTTCATTGTTGCGCCAGGAAAACCCACTTCCTGCGCGAAGGGGCAGCCGAAGCGCGGCCCTGAGACTGCGCAGACCAGCAGTTGGCTTGGCAGAGCAGCAGTTGGCTTTGAATCGCCGTTGCTGGGGCCCCTTTCACCGCGATGGCGCCACTCATCCCCGTCTAGCGGCGCCTGGGGGGCGCCCGGCGTCTGAGACGGCACAGAAGAGTCCCCAGGTGGCCGTGCGCTTTCGCTCATCGCGCATAGCGGCTGTCAGGAGCCCAACACACCAGTCCCGCCACTTCGACTGCGGAGCCGATTTGCGCCTCCGCGCCCCGCGCAAACGCTAATGCAGCCTTCGCAAGGCAGCTAGAGGGCATTGCTGCTCTCCAGGCCCGTTCGCTTCCGCGCGGGGCAGCCGGCTGCTCCGAAAACATTAAAGTACCTATCGCGCGACCTTGCGAAACGGGTTGCGACGAACCCTTAATGAAAAGCTAATAGCGGGGCTGGGAAAACCATTAAGCTTTTCCAAACCTTAATGCGGGGGGTGTGAAGACACTGTCAAGTCAATGAGGCGCCACGGCAGCAGTTACAATCGCCCGCCCCACACCTATCCGTAAGTCTACAAAATCCCGCGCTCGCCGCGCTCGATCAGGAGGCGGGTCCGCCCTGCTTACGCAGAGCGCGGTCCTTGCGGTGGTGGTTGCCTAGCGCGGCCTTGTGCTCCGTCTTGAACAGGTGCGCGCGGCGCGTGTCTGACGGCCCTGCCCTGCCGCCGCGCCCACGCCCCCCTCGGCCGCCTCCGCGCTCGCCATCTGGTGGCCCAGCCCCAGAGCCACGCGCGTCGTCGCCCTGTTGGCTGCTGCCTGCGCCAACAGGCAGCAGCCCAGTGAGTTGGACAGGGCAGCACACAGCCCAGTGGTCTGCGACTGCAAGAGCGCATGCGACCGCACCAGGCTCTGGCGTTGCGGCAGGCTTGTTGCCGCCAGCGCCCAGGCCGTGGATGTCTTTCTCGGCCGCTCGCTGCGCACGCGCCTCCTCCTCGGCGGCTGCCTGGTTGGGCACCGGCGTGGCGCCCTCCTTGCGGTAATTGTACACCCGCCCACCCAGCACCCACAGCGGCTTGCCGCCCTTTGGCTGCGTGTGGGGCGCCGAGCTCGAGGGCACGGGGGCAGCCTCCAGCCTGTCGCCTGCAGGCCAGGACGCAGCCTGTCGGCGAGCTTGCCCCCGCGCAGCACCGCAGTGCAGCATCCATGCTCCAGAGTTCCGTTTTCCCTAGAATGATCCATGCTGCATGCACGCTGGCTCAACCAGCAGATGCACTTGAACAAGCAGCAGCTTGCATTGTCGTGTCCAGGGGACTGTCGCATGACGGCTGTCACGCAATCTCCTCTGGCGCATGCATAGCTCCGTTGAGAGCACAGCTCAGGTACAGGCAGAGCACTCAGGTAGGAGAAGCCGGCAGTGCATCGGCTGCCATGCGATGGCTGGCTCATGCGCGCCTGTGAGTGGCACCGCATGAGCAGGCAGGGCAGTTTCACAGGGGCGGACGGACCTCGGGTGTCGGCCGAGGAGTCAGCGTCAAAGGTGCCGTCATCCCACGTGTCATCGTATTCGTCGTCGTACTCCTCCCACTGCGAGGCCAGCGCGCGCAGCTTGGCCACCGCGGCCTCCTGCGGCGACGCCCGCAGCGCAAACGCGGTGCCCTGCGATGCGAGCGAACGGCAGGCACACAATCACTTCCTGAGATTAGTACGCCGGCTTGACCTGGGTGGGGCGAGTTTGATGAGCTGTGGAATTGCCACAAATGGAAGGCACGCCATCAGATAGCAGTGCGCGGGCGGGGAGTTGGGTGGCTTTGCAGATCCTGGCTGCGAGAGAAGAAGATCCCCGCGTGTGCACGCTGCATGCATGCACACATGCAGCCAAGCAGCATCAGCAGCAGCAGCAGGCGGCACTGCCTCGCCTTGTGCATGGCCGCGGGCTTCTGCTGGCCGGGCGCGGCGGCGGCGGGCGCGGAGGGGCCAGCGCCGTTTTCCCCGCGGCTGCTGCCGGCTGAAGGCTGCGGCGGCCCGCCGGCCGGCGCCTCCGCCAGCGGCATCTGCGGATCCAGCTTCCGCAGCTCCTCTGCGGCAGGGACAGCCGAGACTCAAAGCGGGCTGGCAGCGCCGCGCCCTGGTTCCCGGAAACGCTGTTTTGCAGCACGGCTCTGTCTTGTTTTCTGTTACTCTCGTGCGTCTGATTGCTCGAGAGCAGCCCGACGGCAAAGCCAGCCTGTCTCTGGAGCCAGGCTGGCAATATTTCATGCGACACGGGTCGCCAGCTGCCTTCCTAGTCGCATGCACAGCCCAGGCGCGGACTCCGCAGCCAGCTCAGCTGTGGCTGCCGGCGGCGATGCGAGGGCGTGGGCGCAGCGGCGGCGGCTGCTCACCGGGCAGGGAGCCTTCGAGCAGCTGCGTGACGACGCGGGAGGCGTCTCCGCCGGCCGCATCCAGGCAGGCCGCCAGGAAGCCGTCTCCATAGCCCGGCAGCACCTCCTTGACCGCGGCCAGCTGCGCCGCACGGGCCGCCGCCTCTGCGCCGCACGGCAGCCCCCGCCTCAGCATGCCAGTTCTCGCGGCACACTGTGTTCCTTTCCCCAAGGAACTGGAAAAGGACGGGAATGCTCTGCTGTGCAGCACTGACACTGGCCAGGGCAAGACGGCAGTGGGACCGGCTGAGGCGCGGCCTCGCCCTGAGCTGCGAGTGCTGAGCTGCCTGCCGTCGACCGCTGCCCAGCAGCTTAGCCCGACCCGAGCTGTTTCCTGAGCCCGAGTCCTGCCAGATTTGGGGGGGGGGGGGGGAGGGTCACGGGCGGAGCCGCCCGGGCCGGCCTGTGAGGCGGCGGCCGCGTCGCCCAGCGCCTCAAACAACCTGTCGCGCTCCAGCCTGTCCAGCTGCACGTGCCCCTGCGGGCGCGGGCACCCGCACGCTCACAACACACTGCGCCAGACACGCGCCCCTCAGAGCTGACATTACAGTCGTCAGTGTGCTCAAGCGTGCTCGGGACATGGCTGCAGCGAGCCGCGAGCGGAGCGCTGGTGGGAAGGCTGCGGGGCGTGCGGCTGCTGGAGGAGCAGGCGCGCGCCTGCTCCAGGGCGGCGGCGATGAGGCGCGAGAGGCCCATGCGCTGCTGCGCCAGCCGCGCCAGCCCGCCCGGCCGCCCTGCCGGCAGCAGCAGCGTGCGCAGGTCCGCGCCTCTCTGCGCCGCCGCCGCCGCCGCGCGCGCCTGCTCGCCCAGCAGGCAGCCGCGCAGCAGCAGCGCGCCGTGCAGCCGCACGATAGCCGCCTGCAGCGCCGCCAGGGCTGCCTGCGCCTGCGGGCGGTGCGGGAGCAGTCAGCCTGCCTGCGGCTGCTGACACAGGACCGCGGTTGTCCGCCAAGCCTGGCTGCCACTGGAAGGGTGCCATGTTTCAAGGCTTGTGCGGCAGCCCCACGCGCCAGCCTGTGCCACCTCAGCAAGGATGGGAAGCAGCGCAAAGCGCGACAGTCACCCCGCCACCCCGCACGCACTCCAGCATTCAGGTGCTGGTGCGCCCTGCGGGGTTGCCGCTCTGCAGGGAATTCCACCGCATGCCCCTTCCTGATGTCGTTTCTCCACTCACATCCGAAAAAGAGCGAAAATTGGTCCACCCGAGTTCCTAGTACTCTCGATCACTCAAACTCGACGGTGGCAAGCGGAGCGTGCCTGCCGCCGGTCGGCCTCCGCGCGGTCCAGGCCAGTGGCTGCGGCCGGCAGCAGCTCGTCGTGCAGCGCGTGCAGCAGCCCGGGCAGCTGCTGCTGCCGCAGCAGCAGGCGCGCCGCGGGCGGGTGCGCGTCCGTGAGGGCCGCCAGCGTGTGGCAGGCGTCCGTCAGATAGGCCACGCCGTCTGCAGGCAGACATGACAGAATCATGCTTTGAAACCGAGGAGGAGGAAGCAGGCAGCATGGGCCAGTCTCCCGCTTTCATGCTGACACGGGCAGGCATGCGCTTGCCGAGACCCGGCCTCAGGACCGTACCCCGCCCCTGATGCAGCCCAGCCTTCCAATGCTCCCCACCGGCGTGTGTTGCGAGGACAGCCTCATTGCTCGACGGCCTTTCATGCAGCCCAGCTTTCCCGTGACTCCACCAGGGCTCCTCACACTCGCCAGTCCCCCTTCATTTGCGATGAAGCCAGACATGCATGCAGCCGGGGCCCAGCGGTGAGAGAACAGCCTGGCCAGCCTGCGTGCAGGATGGGGCCGCACCAAAGACGCCCTGCAGCAACGTCGGAGCCGCGCCGCCGCCCAGCTGCCTCACCGCGGTCGAGCAGGTGCCGTGGACCTCTGCCAGGTTGGCGCCCACCACGCCGATTGCACCCTCCAGATCCGAGGCAAGGCGCGGCTCCAGGCTGACTGCCTGCAGCGGCCTCCAGTGGACTCATCACCTGAACGCCGTGATGGCCGGAATGATGTTCAAGATTCGCTGCTGGGTGCAGAAGAGCTCAGATCAGGGATAGTCAGCCCACGGCAGGAAAAATTGGCAGGGGTGAAAGAAGCTGCAGCGAGCCAAAGGGGGGCGGTTGAGGGAGGGCTGGCCTTGGCCAGCAGGTCCCTGGTCAGCTCCGGGTTGCCGCGGCCGTAGAGCACGGCGATGTCCAGCAGCTTGGGCACGTCCAGCAGCTGCTGGCTGGACAGCAGCCGGGCCTGCTGCTGGCGGGGAGGGCCGCCTGCCGCGGACTCGTCTGACACCCTGCAGCCAACCACGCGCTGCACTCAGCTGGCAGTCCCAGAGGATCCTTGAAAGGGTTGAACTGGTGGATGCGGAGGCGCACAGCCGCAGCAGCAGCAGGAAAACGTCCCGCGCCAGCTGCAGCCGGCTGGCTGGCGGGTCGGGCTCGCTGCTGCCGACCTCATGCGGCCGCCTGCATGGCCGGGCTGGGCGACTGTCAGGTCCGCATTGTGCACAGGAACGCCAGGCGCTGAAGGCGGCATGGAGGGGCTGCAGTGCCTGCAGAACTGAAGGTAGGTGCCCAGGAACTGTGGAAGGGAGGCTGCGCCGCGCACAGTCTGCCAAAACTGTGCCGGCGGGCTCCTGAGCAGGCCGTCCAGCTCGTCCAGCAGAGCGGCTACCAGATCCTCCGCCTCGGGCGTCTCCGCGTTGTCCTGGGGCAGGTAGGGGACGAACTGGCCCGCCGCCTGCGGACCGGTGCATGCCGGTCCATGAGATTACCTCGCTCTGAAAAGCGCAGCTCGTCGATATTGCCGGCTGATGGAATGAAGCACTGAGCAACATCAAGCAGCAACGGCAATGACTGCTGACCAAGCAAGCCTGCAGCGGCCAGCAGACCATCGCGCAGCCACATTGCGGCAAAATCTGATAAGCAGCAGACGGCAGGCCGTCGACGCACCGGTCCTGTGCCGACCATCTGATAGCAGCTCCCAGCTCCCACGACTGCCGATGCCGGTCGCGTTGGAAGAGCTTAAAAACCTCGGTAGCCCTCAGCCAGCAAGCTTCACGCGGTGCCACTCACCCCGGCAGCTGCCGAACGCAAATGCGACAACCCTGCGTACTGAAACCGCGATCCGGCCGGATCGGTGGTGCCGGACGGCCTCTTCCGGGCACCCGCGCCATTGTGAGGACGGGGCCGCGCGGCCGGGGCGAGTTTTAGCGCTGCCACTTGGCTCAAAAACGCACTCTTGCCACTGGCGAAGCTGTGCGAGACGGCGCCGGCGTCGCCGCGGCCCGCAGCCAAGGTCGCGCCCTCGCATCCGGGCTGTGCAGGCGGGCCGGCGGCCGCCCGCGGGTCCGATTGCCGGCTAAATGGCGGCCAGGAGCCCCATTCACCCTGGACTCGGCTTCTCGCGCGGAGCTGGCCCTGGTTGTCCTGCTGAGGAGTGGATGTCGGGTCTCAGGCCAGCAAAGGAACGGCTATGAGGGTGCCTTTTCGCCTGCGGGCCGCGGCACTAGTGGCCTGTAGCCGCAAGGGCGGCGAAAGGGGTGTTGGGCAGCCTGATGAGCCGCCAACTAATGGCCACAGCTGGTTGCCGCAGACAACGACGGTCGCCGAGGCGCGCCCGCCCGCTGCCCAGGCGTCAGGCGGCAATGCCGCCGCCGCGCCGCCGCAGCGCGACATGGCTGCGGCGGCACTGAGCCAACTGCCGGCAGAGCCGGCGGCAGCGATGCCCGCCGCACCTGCCGCCGCGCCGGCCGCTGCTCCTGCAGCTGTGCCGGCAGCCACGCCCGCCGCGCCCACCCCCAACGGTCAGCCGCCCGCCGTGGTGGTGGCGGCAGTGTCGGCGCAGCCGGGCGGTGGCGCGGCCGCCGGGCTGCCGTTCGAAGCGGCGGTGGAGCGGGTCGAGGGGTACCTGCGGCGGCTGGCCAGCGAGACCGACCGGGAGGGCTTCTTCCAGGCAAGGGTGGACGAGCGGATGCGGGGCTGCGAGGATTACTACACCAAGATCCGGCACCCGATGTGGTTCAGCCGCATGCGGGAGAAGGTCCGGCCCCACCCCTGCAGCAACTTGGAGTGCGCGTGCAGGCAGCAGTGGCAAGAGCATGCAAGGCGGCCCTCAGGAGCAAAACTTCTCCCTGCTGTGGTACTGGGGTCAGCCAGCGCGGCTGTCCCTGCTCCCTACTCGTGCCTGCCGCCGAGGCCGAGCTGCACCGCACATGTCAGGGATCGAGGCGCAGGCCTGCCTGTTCATGGGGCGTGCTGGACTGGGCATGGCCAGAAGCATGCGGCTTCATTTTATCCTGCCTCCATCTCCTGACCTGTGCACTTGCCTGAATCGAGCATTGGGGGCAGCTCGGGGGCAACTTACTCCCGCCTGCTTGCCACATTACTATGCCAGAATGCTTGTGGTACGTGTCGCTGCTGCCAAACTGAGCATGAATGCACATGCCATCGTCCACAACCCTGCATCTGTGGGAGCGATCACACATGGATGGATGGGCGCTGAGGCCAGTAACGATGCTGCTGCCGCAGCTGCGTGGCCGGGAGTACCGCACGCTCGGGCAGCTGCAGGCCGACATCGAGCTCATCTGCTCCAACGCGACCACCTTCAACCAGAAGGCGAGCAAGGTGCACAAGAACGCGCAGGCGCTGCTCAAGGCCGCGCGGCGCGCGCTGCCGGCGCAGCGGGCGGAGCTGCGTGAGGCGATCGCGGCGCTGCATCCGCAGGCGCGGCCCCCTGGCCAGAGTCAGGACATGGGGGGCGCCAGGCGGCGCCATGCCAGTCTCTCTCCTTGCCGATTCTTGGGACTAGACAAAGCAAGCTTTGGTCTGATGAAGCAGTAGCTGCAGCCATGTCGCCAACCATGACGTGCTGGCAGTCCTGCCCTGGCGTCCATTGCAGCTGCGGCAGGAAGCAGCGGACCTCCAGGCCGGGTGGCAGAGGGGCTGTCATGCCTGGGCAAGCACTGCAAGCCAGTGATGCCTGGTGGCAGGCTTTCGACCTGCTGAGTGGCTGCTGAGCGGCTGTGTGGCACATGGCTGGCGCAGGGGCCCCAGGCCGCGGCTGCAGACGAGGCGGCGGAGGAGGCGGCCGCGAGGGCGGCGCTCCCGCCCAAGAAGGCGCCGGCCAAGGCCATGAAGCCGCCCAAGAAGCCCCCGGCAGCCGCAGGTGCCCCACATTTGTTCAGCTCGTGCGGGGCGAGGGGACACCATCCATTCGTTGTTTGACCAGGCGGTGACAGCATGCGTGACAGCACGCTTCTGTGCCGTCAGCTCTCACCAGGGACTGCTTTGTCAGCCTCTGGCGCCGCAGCCAGCTGCCCCGCGCCTGCCTATCATCACAGGCCTGCAGGCCGCCACATGTGCTGCCTGGCTTGCTACGGCAGATGCGCTCACAGCCTGCCACCTGCTCGCGCCCGGGGGCTGACATTGCTCGTCCCGCCGCTGCTGCAGCGCCGCCGCGCATGCCGCCACTGCCGGTGACAGCGCCGGCGCCCTGCACAGCGCCGGGAGCCGAGTATCTGCACCTGCTGGGCACGGGAGCTGCGGTGGATGACCTGCTGGTGACCCGCTCAGCCCCCCTGTCTTCCTTTTGGCAGCACCTGCCCTCCCAATGTGGCAGCTCCTGCAGGAGCTGGACTGCCTCAGGCACAGGGTGAGCAACAGCCGCCGCAGCTATCCAAGCTGGGCCAGGTTCGTTGCACTGCCAGGGGCACTTCGTTGCCAGCAGCCCCGCCCCATGCAAACTCCTGCCCTGCCTTGCATGGTTGGACAGCCTCTTTCCCCCAGACGATAAATTCGAAAGATGATGCGAAATTCGATGCAGAGATGCCTTTCATGTTGGCCAAAGCACGGCAGAGTGAAGCCTGCTGGTCGCCTCGCTGCAGGTGGATGTGGCAGCGGACATGGAGGAGCGCTACAGCAGCTTCTCTGACACAGACGGAGAGGAGCCTGCGGGGGAGGGGCGGCCGCGGCTGCCCGAGCCTGGCACGCGGGCGGCAGAGGCGCAGGCGTGGCAGGCGGCGCCGGCCGCAGGCGGTGAGACTGCCGAGCATGACGGCAGCCCATAACATACACCACAGGAGAAGCAGGGACCCCCTAGGAAGAGGCCGTGAGTCTGGAGGTGGCATGGCATGTCAGGAAGGCACGAGAGGGGTCGAAATTCAGCAGGAGCCTTAGCTAAGCCTGTGCTGACTCTGTTGTTTGGCAGAATGCAGCCCACAGCCGCCGGCTGCTGCTTGCAGCACCCACATGCACCACCGACAGCCTAGATGGCAGACACTCCAAGCGGCGGCTGTCCCTCCGCAGCCACAGCTGCTCGGTCCTGCAGCAGCACTCGTGCCCCATCCTCTGCAGCTAGCGTGCGGCGATGATATGCCGCAACTGGGGCTGCTTCGTGCAGGCGCAGCCGCGCAGTCCGCAGCGGCCGCCAGTGCCCGGCCCAACGCCTGGCGCGCTCGGCGGCGGGGCGTGGAATGGCGCATCCGCTGGCTCGAGCAGCGGCTGCGGGAGATCCGGCACCAGCAGGGGCGCTACGAGGCCCGGCTGGCGGCGCTGGGCGAGGCGGCGGACGGAACTCTCGCAGTGCCGGCGGATGTAACTCGTGCGGCGGCGAACACAGCGCCCGCGGAGCCCTCGGGGGCGGAGGGGCCCTCAGAGGCTCCTGCTGGCCGGCATGAGGTGGGTGGCGACCGCAGCCGAGTGGCCTCAGCGCTTGTGGCGAGCAGTGCCTGGCTGCTGTGCAGGCTGCAAGAGCTGCTGCAGCGCCCAGGCTGCTGCTGCACTGCGGGCATGCAGAGCTGCACTGCTCCAGTTGGCTGGCCTCCTGCTTCTCTCGTGCATCACACCCTCGCATGAGAGGCACCCGGGCCGCAGCAGCGATGCAGCAGCCTGCCTTGCGGAGCGGTGCTGAAGCCTGCTGCCGCTTGCAGGCGGACGGGCAGCCCGGGCCAGTGAGCGCCGGCTCGGTGCCTGCCAAGCGCAGTGCCCCCCACGGCGGCCTGCCGCTGGGCGGGGAGTCGCTGCTGGACCACCCGTTCTTCGCGGCACAGGCGGGTCTGCGGCGCAACAAACAGGCATGGAACCGCGGTCTTCTCCTCTCGTGGGTTGCAACTGCGCAGTGAGCAGTGGCGCCTTTCTACCTGAGGGGCGTCGCAGACCGCACACAGCACCCCCCCCACTGACCAGACTTTCCAGGGTGTGTTTGCGTCATGCAGCATGCGGGCGTGCCGTTGCGAATGCGGCTGTCCCAGCCAACATGCATGGCCGGGAAGGAAGGGGAGGCCACGCTCCCGCTGCAGCCGCGCCGCTCACGCCGCCGCCGGCCGCCGCGATCGCAGGTGGTTCGGGAGGCAGAGGAGGCGCCGGCGCTGGAGGAGGAGGCCGACTTCCCGGCGGTCGCGTACGCCTGCCTGGAGCAGCTCGAGCGCCAGGTGCTGGGCCTGCGGCGGCAGCTCTGCCAGCCCGGCCTGCCCCCGGCGCCCGGCCGCCGCGGCTTTGCTCCTGCGCCCGCGGCCGCGCCTGCGGCGGTCCCGCGGCCCGGCCAGGCGGCGCGAGGAGAGGCCGCGACGCTGCGAGAAGCGCCCAGCAAGCGGCTGCGGCGGACGACCGAGGGCGGCGGCGGCAGCGCGGAGTCGGGGGTGATGGCGGCGCTCGGAGGAGCTCAGGCGCTGCGTGCCAAGGCGAGCCGGCCCTGCCTAGTGTGTGTGTGTGTGGGTGTGGGGGGGGGGGGGGG
>BHFV01000084.1:0-58695 GCA_003568905.1 Trebouxiophyceae sp. KSI-1 | reverse complement strand
GGCGGCGGCGCGGCGGCGGCCTGCAGGCGGCGCCGCATGTCGGCGGGAGGTGACCGCTGGCAGGGGCGGCAAGACCGGAGGGGCTAGTGCTCACCTGGCGGGGCGGCCCGCGGTAGTACTCCTTGACGTCCAGGAACACGATGTCCGTGCCTGCAGCCAACAGCCAGCAGGTTCAGCTGGCGGGGCTGTGGCACGGGTCGTGCAAGAGCCGGGAGGCGAGGAGGCGGAGGCCGACCCTTGAAGACGACAAACTCAAAGGGGTGCTCGGCCGGCGGGACTGGGCCGTTGGGGCCATCCCGGTCCTCCGTGCCGTACGACTTCACTGCAACAGGCACCGGCGTGCGTCAGGGGCGCGTGTGGCAGTGCCAGCAGGCCGGGATCCGGCTCGCCGGGCTCACCCCGCCATGCCAGGAGCAAGACGCGACCAGCCTGCGGGTGGCTAGTACGAGGGAAGACCCGGCTGCTGCTACATGCATCGTGTTTTCGTGCCCTGCCGCACCAGCGGCTGGCCGGGGGCCGCGGAGTGAATGGCGGGTGCAGATCATGCAAGCTGTGGCGGGCAAGGCAGGCGCTTTCGGCGCCAAGTTTCCAGCGCAGCAAGTCTCAAAAACATAGAAGGGCCACGAACCGCTGGAGAGGTTGAGGCTCGACTCCTCAGGGCCCATGTTGATGGCCTCCAGTGTGCCGACATAGCGGATTTGCGAGTTTGTGATGAGGCTGATGATCGAGCCCGGCTGGGGCAGCTCGTTCGACATGGCTGCTGCCGTTTCCGTCCTCCTCTGGCGGCAGATCGGCCCAGGCCTGAGGACCCTGTCTGCGATGTCCAGAGTCCAGAGGCCCTGGCCCATTGCCCTTTCACTGCGCGAATGGAGGCATGAGGCTGCCTCTGGCCCTGCTACTAGTGGTCTGCGGCGTGATGACCGGCTCCGGCCAGCTGTTGGGTGTGCTCCTGTGCCCGTGAATTTGGGCCGTGCGCACTCGGACCAGCGCGAAAGCCCGCGCTCGGCAAGGCCAGAGCGTGTTCAAACGCTGACAGGGCTCTATCAGAGCCAGCCGGGCTGCCTGGGCAGTGCGGGGCGCTGGAGCGGCATGGAAGCTAGAGGCACCAGCGGGCGCTGACCGAGTGGCGGGCTGCAGGCGGCTACAAGCGGCACAGCGACCACCACAACGACGCTCACGTTCAGAAGGTCGCCAATTTCGCGGCCGAGCAGGTGACGGAGAAGGAAGGCCATGCTGCTGACTTTCCCGGCTGACCTCCGACACCTGACCGGTGGCCGCGCCCGCGCGCAGATCAGCAAGGCGACCGGCAAGTCGCTGGACCTGGTCAAGGTCGTGAGCGTCGACACGCAGGTGGTCGCCGGCAAAAACTATAAGCTGGTGCTGGACCTCGCATCGCCCGAGCAAAAGGTGGAGCAGTACGAGGCCGTCGTCTACGGTCCGGCCCTCTCCTTGCCTTTCAGCAGCACCGTTTCGGCCGAGCCACTGACGGCAGTGCTCGCCCGCCGCTCACTGCAGAGCCGCTGGGCGACGCGCCGCTGCAGCTCTCCAGCCAGCAGCCGATCGACCGCGCGCAGGCCGAGATGGCGCACGAGGCGAGCTCCGAGCGGCAGAGCGGCGCGCTGCTCGGCTCATCGGTCGGCGTCAGCGCGGACGACGCCGAGGCGCGGCAGGCGGCCGAGTTTGCGACCGAGCAGCTGTCGCAGCAGTCCAACTCGCTGCTGCCCTTCAAGCTGCAAAAGGCGCGCAGCCCCTGTTCAAGCCTGGCGAGCCCATGCACACCTGGCCGGGTCTGGCTCACGCGGGGCCGCCCTGCGCCGACAGGTGCTGCAGGCGAAGCAGAGCGTGGCCGACGGCAAGGTGTGGGAGCTCAAGCTGGAGCTGGCGCAGGGCAACACCGGCGCCAAGGTGTTTGACGTCACCGTGTCGCAGTCGCTGGGCGGGCCCAGTCACTACAAGCTGGAGAAGGTCGGCCAAGACTAGGCTGCCGCCCTTTTGCTGGCCCATGCTGATGTTGTGTGTGCTCGCAGCGAAGTGTGCAGCGTCGCGCAGTTGCCCGGTGCGGTGCACAGGACACCAGGAGTCGTGGCCTTGTGCAGGCGTTCAGCAAGCAAGCAGCAGTCTCTCGGCCGGGCGGGGCAGGACGGGCGCCGCGCGGCAAGGGGCGATATGGAACAGGCCGGCGGACAGCTGCGGGGCTCGCGGGCGCAGCGCGCAGGCAGCGCAGCCGGCGCGGCAGCTGCCGCCGGGACGGGGGGTCGATGGAAGTCGGGTGGCCGCTCACGCCGGCGGCGCGGCGGCCTCGGCCTTCTTGGCCTCGGACTTCTTGGGCGCGGCCTTCTTGGCGGCTGCAGGCGGGCGGGCAGAGCTCAGCAGCTGCTGCCGCGACAGGAGCGGAGCGGCGGGTGCGAGGCAGGGAGGGGAGGCGGACCCGGCTTCTTGGAGGCGGAGGCGGCCTTCTTCTTCGGGGTCGCCTTCTTGGCGGCTGCGCGCGGCAAGCGGGCGGGTCTGAGGCCTCCAAGCAGGAGAGCGACCTGGTGCGCGGGGCCAAGGGCTGTGCAACGTACCCGGCTTCTTGGCGGAGGCCGGCTTCTTGGCGGTCGAGGCCTTCTTTGTGCTCGTCGTCTTCTTCGGCTTGGCGGCCGCCGCCGCCTTCTTGGCTGGCGTCTTCTTGGTGGCGGTGGCCTTCTTGGCCGGCGTCTTCTTGGCCGCAGGCTTCTTGGCGGCCGCCTTCTTCGGCTTGGCCTCGCCCTCCTGCAGGTCGGCGGGGGCGGGTGTGAGGCAGGGCGGGCGTGCTGGGCGCGCTGGGCTGCTGTCTGGGCGCTGGGGACGTGCCTTGGCGTCCGCCTTGGGCGCCTTCGGCTTCCGTGGCTTCGTGGCCTGCAGGGCGGGCGCGGGGCTAGGCTCAGCGCGCTTGGAGAGGGGGCGAGGGGTAGGGCAGCAGGTGTCCGGCGACTTTTAGGAAGGCCAGGGACCCTGGACTGGAGCGAGGGCACGCCCCTCCGTACCCAGGGGCAAATGCGCAGCCGTGGCGGGCCGCACGCCGGCGCACGGAAGCGCAGGCGGGGGGCCAACGGTCGCAATCCGGGCCCGAAACGAGGGCCGGGCCCGCACCTTCTTCTCCCCGTCCGGCTTGGCCGCGGCCGCCTTCTTCGGCTTGGCCGGCGCCTTCTTCAGCGCCTCGCCGAGCTTCCAGCTGCCCTTGACCTGCAGACAGTGCAGGGATGTTAGCCGTGCCAGGTGGACCATCCGAGGCGCCTTGCACCGCGCCCGCCCCGCCCCGCGCAGCTCCTGCCGGTTCATACGCCTTCCCACGACCTCTCCTGCCGCTGCCGGGCCACGCCGGGGGCTGCCGGGCGCCGCCCGCGCCTCCGTGTTTGAACGACACATCCAGCTAACAACAGCCATGGCTGCCATTCCGACCGCCTGTGGCGCCGCGGGGTGGCCGGAACCGGTGCACAGGGCCTCCCCGAGGGCGTCAAGCGCGGCGGTGCGCCCACCTTGACCAGCTTGCCGCTATCCGTGAGCTTCTTCAGGTTCTGCCGCAAGATGGACTCCCAGTTGCCCTTGAGCTCGTCCGACTTGTTGGCTTGTAGCCACTTCTTGATGGCCGGCAGGCTGCTGCCCGTGCGCTCCTTCAGCGCCGCGATCGCCTCCTTCACAAGGCCCTCGTACTTGTTCGCCATGTTCGCCCGCCTGCTGTTGTTCCTAGTGCTAGCTCTAGGTATGCACGTCGGGCAGCAGTGGACTTTGGTGAACACCAACAAGCGCAAAAAAGTTGAACGAAATTGACAGGTTGGCGTCCCGTGTCAATCGGTGCAACAGTGATGGGGGTAAAAGTTTTACACATCTACGCGGTAAAAGGTTTTACCCCCACATTTTACCCTTTACCCCTTGCTCTGTCATGCGTAAATGTGTACTGTGGAGAATGTGTAAAACTGGGTAAAAGGGTGGGAAACGCTTCAGCGGTCGTTTTTTGGTGCGGAGGTCAGCTTGTGTCCTTGCTGTGCACGAATGAGAGCTATACACAGCTTTTCATGCCTTCGGACTGTCAAATTTACTCCGGGGCATGGCGCATGGGCAGAAGCCCATTGAGCAACACCACGATGCTGCGTCGCCATCAACACTTCTTATACAACTAAATTTGAATCATGAGCTTGCACACGCCCGCGAGAGCCCCCAAGCGCGCCGGATGATGGTCACATGCGGCCTAGGCGCCTTTCGTTCGGCTTGGGTCCAACCATTTAGGGGAAGTCCTGGCAAATGCACTGGGCACCTGGCGATGCGGCAGACGCTAAAGCATCAGGTTGACATCTAAATGCTGGTCGCCTCTGCTATTTATCAAAAATCTTCTTTCCTGGGGGGTTTTCTCCCATCACACAAGCTCGTTCCTCGTCGGAAAGCTTGCCATTTTGGATGCGACGGTGAACATAATCAGCACCATCATTAGAAGCGTCTTTTCAAGAGCTTTCGATTGATGTATTGAAAAATAAATTCCGCATGCATCTTTGGCTTTTACCGGCTTTTACCCAGTTTTACCCAAGCGAGTTTTACCCATTTTACCTTTACCCAACGCTTTTGGACTTTTACCCCCATCACTGCGGTGCAAGCACCGAGGCACCGAGGACCGAGGAAAGCTACACAACCGAAATCCACCTCGCAACCGAAATCCACAAATCCACCTCGCTTCGCCTCGTGCCCAGATCGCCTTTGGCCCTGTACATCACTGTGCTCGTGCAGCCAGAGCGCCTTAAGCTTGGTCACACGCACCTTTCTACTACGAGAACAGAATGGCCACGATCAGCCAATCAGCCCGTCCGGGCTGAACACCCGGTCCATCATGGACCGGCCCGACCTAAGACTGGGCGCTGAGCAGGACGCTGCCCCGCTTGAGCGGTTGGGCGACGCTGCCACGCCTTCAGGGGCGGCTGAGGAGGATGGAGGGCGCGGCATGACGCGCCTGGGGCCTTGGGGTGCGCTTTCCCTTGGCACTGTGACGCCTTCACGTCAGCTGCAACAGAAAGTGGCACCAGACCACTGTGCTCGCTGCAGGCGAGGTGGTGCTGGGCTGCGCCATGGTCATGGCCGTGCTGTACCTCTTCACCTTCTCGCACAGCAACGCGGGCTTCCGGGAGCAGCTGCAGATGACGCCAGGCACTAGCTGGGCGCAGCCGCGGCAGGAAGCCCGGAACTGGCTGGCGCAGCACACGCTGTACGCAGAGAAGATTGAGAAGGACGTGCGTCCCTTCACCCGCAAGCGACCATCCGAGCAGGGGGCCTGGCCACTGAGCGGAGACCTGGCAACGCGCAGGAGCCCGAGCTCATCTTCTACGGCGACAGCATCACGGAGCTGTTCCGGGGGACGATGCACATGGAGCCAGACCCGCGCGCGCTGGGCGTGCCGGAAGTGTGGCACCGCCACTTTGGGCAGATGTACCGGGCTGCCGCGCTCGGCATCGCAGGCCCGCCCCCTCCCAAAACCATTGCGGACGCTCGCACAGCCAGGGGGCCGGGAGAGCACGGGCTCAGGCCAGCGGATGGCCCACGCAGGCGACCGCACGGCGCAGCTGATGTGGCGGCTGAAGCACGGCGAGGCGCCGCGGGGCAGCACCAAGGCCGCCGTCGTGCTCATAGGCACGAACGACCTCACGCAGGCCTCCTTCCAGGCACGCCTCTGCGGCCTGTCAGACCTGACTGTAGGCTGAAGCTTGGCTGCTTCGCCGCAATGGCTGCCTGCACCAGCAGCAAGCTCTGTGCCGATCGGTCCTCCCCCAGCACCTCAGCCTGCTCTGTGGCTGCCTGGCAGCGCAAGCACGTCTTCCCCATGGTCCGCTCCCCGTCCCTCCCCTGTCGTCCTTTTGCTCTTGCGCAAACAGCAAGCAAGACGCAGAGGCAGCCGTCTGCCCCGGACAGAAGGTCGTGGCTGGCATGGCATCGGCGCCTGAGGGGGCCGGCGTTGGCTGCAGGGAGACGCGGGCATTCCGGCGGCCGGCAACACGACCGCCCGCCACATCCTGGCGATCGCGGAGCAGCTGCACTCGGCCGCGCCCGACATGCGGCTGCTGCTGCTGGGGCTGCTGCCGCGCGGCGACCAGACGCTCATGCCGGACCCGGCCATGTTCGAGCAACCGAACAAGTCCGCGCTTCTCACCTGCCCCTAGAGAGCAACAGCCCCTCTTACTCGCTAGCTCCAAACGTCTGACGGCTGCCTTGCCCAACCTCAGCAGCTGGCGCGCCACACATGCGCTGGCAGGCTTTCGTCAATCAGCAGCCACACTCACAGCAGCTCTCCTTTGCAGCAGGAGCTGCAGAGCCCCTCCAGAGGGGTTTGCATTTGCCTGCATGCATACAGGCAAATGGATCCATATGGAGAGGAATGGGTGCCACGCTTGCATGGCCCATTATTACCCTCACCCTGTGTGGCTCACCGAGTTCTGAGCCACCATGCCACCGCAGGTTCTCGGCAGCCATCGCGTACGTGAACAGCCGGCTGCGGACCTGGGCCGCCGGCAGCGGCTATGCCAGCTTCCTCGACTGCGGCGCCGCCTTTCTGGCAGACAGCGGCGAGGTGGACATCGGCCGCATGCCTGATGCGCTGCACCCCAACGCTGAAGGCGCGCTGCCTCGCATGCTTGTCAAGACGCCTTTCCTGCCTTCCCCCCAGGAGCCCAGGCACCTGGCATGTCACAGCCCCTGACACGAGAGGGCGCTGGCCTGCCTGCTGGCGTGCCGCTGAGTGTAGGCTGCTGACGGCAAGGGATGTGCCATCAGCTGCCTGCCGGGCATGATGCTGAAAGCCTGTTGGGGTGTGGTGTGCAGGCATGGAGGCGCTGTGTCGATGTCTGACGCCAGCCGTGCAGGAGCTCATGGGGCACTGAGCGAATTGCCTGCCTGCTTGCGTGTCCACGTTTTGGTGAGGTTTGCAGGTGCTTATCTGTCCGCTCGGAGTGCGCGTGTGTCCGCAGGTGTCTGTCCGCATTGCATGCTTTGCTAGCCGGTATAAAAGATGAAATTGTGACAGTCGTATTGGGGCACGGCCATTGCCAGGCACCGCCGCTGTCTGTTTTCTCTGCAGCGGGACGCGCTGTGACGCTGCAAGCAGCATTTGCCGCCACCGTGTGTGCTGTATGGTGTGTGTAACAGTGGATACCCCGCTGCTCTCAGCGTTCTCGTCTCTTCAGACAGATGCACGCGCGACAGCGCACTCTTGGCTGGCCCGGGTGCCTCTCCCTCTCGCAGTCTCGGCGCCCGGCGGCGGGCTCTCCTGCCCAATGTGGGCCCCGCGCGCCTGCTTCGGGCCGCGGGCATTCCAGCAAAGGCAGCGCGCAGCGGAGGGTGGGGGTGCGCTTTCGTCGACCGCTCCCCGCCGCCGCAGCAGGAAAAAAACTACGCGAGGCTCAAATCAGCGCCAAAACTCCCTCTCTCGAGCGCACTCGCCAGGCGCCTAGGGCGCGGGCTCCTCCAAGCTGAACAGCTCTCCGGCCGCCATCGGGACGAGCTGCCGCCGCGCGGCGGCCCGCTCCGCCCCCGAGCCGCTCGCCAGGCTGTTGCGCCACCGCCGGTAGCGCACGCCCAGCTTGTCGTAAGACACCGGGTTTGCCCACACGTCGGCGCCGTCCAGCATGCGCTCCTGCTGCCCTTTGACCAGCACCAGGTCCTCGCCCAGCACCTGCTCAGCCAACAGGCACGACCAGCTCAGCTTTGGGGCCTCCGGCTGAGTCAGGCGTGGCCATGTGAGAGAAATGGGGCAGGACCGCATGTACCGGGAGGTTTGTGCCCAGAAAAGGCATGGATTTGGTGGCAATCCGAGGGCAGTGGTGACCCGGCAAAATGAGCTTGTGGCACGGTCGTTACAGCGAACAACACTTCCTGCTATCTGCTGCTGGCTTGCCCTCGCTCGCGCTGCGCTGGACACACTGCACAGCGGCACAGCAGCGCATGGCGAAGAAAACTGCGCGACTGCTGCAGCAGCACTGAATGCAGCTGACGATGCACAGCTGCTGGCCAGTGCGGGCACTCCCTGCCGCCAAGCTTGTCGAAGAGGACAACAGGGCCCTGTGGCACTGCCCATCCCTGCTGGCTGCCCCTGCTTAGCTGCAGCGCGGAGGCTGCGAGGCAGGAGCGCGCGCCTGGTTGGCGATGGAGGCCCAGAAGCGGTCGATGAAGGGGACGTGGCGCGTCCACTCCAGAAAGTCCATGGACATGCGGTACAGCAGGCGCGTGCGGCCCGGCCCCGCCGGCAGGCAGACGTGCAGCTGGTGCAGGTGCTTCTTGCACGCCTCGGCCCGCAGGCCGCGCTCGATGCGTCCCGGCTGCGCGAGGCCTGCGTGCGCGCCCGCCACAAGCCGAGTCAGGCACGGGCAAGTTGGGGGGGGGGGGGGGGTGCTTTGTGCGTTCCCCGCAGGCGGGCTGCCAGCTGCGGCCGGGTGGCTGCTGGTGGGGCGGGCGGGCCTGTGGTCCCGGCTCTGGGTTTGTGGAGGAGACAGCAAGCGCATGCCAGCATGGACGGCTGGTGCGAGTGCTGGGGCAGAGCAGGACGGGGGGGGCCTCTCTGCATGCGTCCCAGGCTGCGCTTACAGGCCAGGCACAAGCGCGTGGCTGCCCGATGCGGCAGGCGGCCCCTTCCCAGCATATGCCACAAGGTAGCAATAGCATGTGGGGGGACAGTCTGCTCGGCTGCAGGCGGGGAGGGGGGGCGCACCGATGGTGGAGAGGACCATGCAGGGCGGCTCGAAGCTCATGTCGATCGGGTAGGGCTCCCAGTTGCCGCCCAGCAGGCGCGCGGCGTGGAAGCGCACGGCGTCCGGCACCGGCCAGCCGCGGGCAAAGGTGGTCGTGTGCGTGAAGGGCGCGTGCGCGAGGTCCAGCAGGTTCTCCAGCAGCAGGCCGTGCTCGACCGGCACCTCCAGCTCGAGCTCCGAGTGCACCTGATCATGCGCGCGGAGCTGTCAGCTCCGGTCGCGCCTGCCGGCCGCGCTGCACGCGACGAAGTGCAGCGCCACAGTGTGTGCCGTGCTGCCGTCAGGCATGTGACGCCGACACACCCGCATACGACAGGTAGCGGCAGCGCGTTGGGCCGCGCCCTTGCAGGAGCGGAGGGACGCGGCTGCTGTTGCACTTGCGAAGAATCGCTTGCAGGCAGCTGGCCCCAGCCGCCTGGAAAAGGGACGAGCAGTCGATGACAGGGGGGAGGCGGACCGTGAAGCCGTCCGGCCGCCGGATCGCGTCCTCCGGCTGACTGGCGGGCGGGCTCGCCCCCGTCCACACGTACACAAAGCCGTTCGCCTCGGTCACGCTCAGCGCGCAGCGGTCGGCCAGGAAGGTGGGCCTGCAGCCCGGGCAGCCACGGCGCCCCTCATGCCTCCTCCTTTCCAGCATGTGGAAGCTCCGCAGGCGGGACCGCTGCCGCGCCGCATGCCGCCAGGACTGGCTGGGATCCGCGCAGGACACCTTATGGGCTGCAGTTCCACTAGCGCAGCCTTGCGGTGCTGCACAGGCCTGGCAAGGGAGCCTCAGAGTGCACAGCCGCAGCTGCCGCCCGACTGGATGCCGTTGGTCAGGACGGGTAGCGGGCCGGGCAGACCCCAGCAAGCCGTGAGATGGCCTGCAGCCTCGCGCATGAAGGGAGGGAGTGGGCCGGGCTGGGGGCCGCACCGCTCGGCCGAGACGTCTGGCAGGCAGATCGGCTGGCCCTGCGCGTTGCGCATCAGCAGCCAGGGCTCCCCGAACATGCTGAAGCGCTTGGAGCGGCCCATGCGCAGGCGGCTGGCAAACTCGACCGGGTACCAAAAGTCCCGCAGGCTGTCCGGGATGTCGAGCCCCGAACGCAGCGCGCGGCCCCTGCGCGGCGGCGCCTGCAGGGCGGCATGCCGCGCCGATCAGCCGCATCCGCCGATCGAGTCTGGCAGGGCGGGATGCGGCTGGTGCGAGGCGCGCCTGGATGACTGCGGCTGCGATGGCAGAGGTCGACGGCTGGCTGCCAGCCGCGGGCTGTTGGCTGGGCGTCGGGAGGGGCTGCTCCAGGGCCGACTGCAGGCTCTCCGCTTTGCCCTCCACGCCACTCAAGTAGCCGATCGTGTCCTCCAGCTGCTGCTCCAGCTCGTGCACCTGCAACCATGTTGCGGTGTGTGCTTCGCCGGCCGAGATGCTCGGACCCGGCAGCGAGGACCAGGCGCTTGCGGAAAGCTGCCCACCTCGTCGTGTGCGCGCTCCAGGCTGGACTGCAGCTGCGTGATCTCGTCCTGCAGATCTTCTGTCAGTTTCTCCTTGGCCAGCGGGTTGAGCACCGCCACCACCTGCGCCGGTCTTGCCACTCTGAGAAGGATTGCGGCATGGCGTCTACCACTAAGCCACCACCTGTCACCGAGGGGAGCTGGAGGCTCACCGAGTCGTGCACGTCGCGCACGGGCGCCAGTGTGGTCAGCAGGTCCACCCCAGTGCGCTGGTGCAGGAAGCGGCAGTCGCGGACCAAGATATCGAGCGGGCTGCTCGGGTCGCCTGCACGCTCCGCGGCCGCAGGCGGCGCCTCCTGGAGCCGGGGCGCCGCTCTGCAGGCGGGCGATGGCCGCGCCTGCCGCCCACGCGCGGCCTGCGGCCCGGCGCAGGGCGGGCAGGCGCCCCGCGGGACGCGCCCGGCCTGCCGCATGCCGCTGGCCGTAGCAGCTGGCAATGCAGATGGACCCCCTGGGATGGATGTCTGCTTAGGGTGAATTCGCTCTAGAGAGAGCAGCGAAAAAGACGAGCGAGGACGACCAAGGACCGAGAGATCAGAGGAGAGGAAGGGGCGCGCAGCCGCCCGCCATTGTGTCTTGCCTCACAATGCAATCTGGGAGCGTCAGAGCATTGCCACTGCTCTTGGTGGCCGGCACAACCGAGATCTTCCAGATTAGCTATTTGTGAAAGGAAAATTGGGTTTTAGCATTGGGCTTTGCGAGCGACGTCGCCAAGCTCGACTGGCGAGCCCAGACCACTGTCCGACCCGTTTCGAAAGACTTTTGTGGCTGGATCGGACTAAACTTTCATCCACGTGCGCAAAAAGCCAAAGATGCAGGCCTCTGTGTGCGGCATGCAGTTCACAGCCAGGTCTGCCGCTCCTGCCGCGGCAATGGAACGCGAGAGGTCTGCAAAAAGTGCAGGACTGACGCATGAGCTGCTTGCAGGCCGGCAGCACCGCTGGCGGTCCGTGGTCCAGTGGCCAGCAGCAGCAGGCGGTGCTCGCAGCTCGTGGTGCGGGCGGACGCTAGCTTCACGTCAAAGCCGACGCCGCCCAAGGTGCGTGCATGCTCGATACGCAATAAATAGGCCGCTGCACAGCTGCTCCTGGTGGTTGCAGTGCTGTGTCCTGGGACATGTGCCTGATTGCACCCGGGCTGGGCCGTGCAGGGCGTGACGCAGCCGCCTGTGACGCCCGAGATCCCGCCGCCCAAGTTCGGCTTCGTCGATAACGCGGAGCGCCTCAACAGCCGGGCAGCAATGGTGCGTTCCGTTTGCTCTCAACCCGAGACTGTGAGTACTTGCAGAGAAAGGAGGCTCACTCCAAGGCGGCTGCTGCCTGTAGATCGGTTTCTTCGCGCTCATCGCCCTGGAGTTCTTCCTGGGCCGGGGTCTGCTGGAGACGCTCGGCTTTGGCGTCGGCAACGGCCTGCCATTTGAGATCTAGACGGGCAGCCGAGTGTGTGCGTGTGAGAGAACAGAGGTGCAGCCATAGCATACCACTGTAGCTTTGAGAGCAGCGGGCAGAGACGCCGGCAGCATGACCGCTTGTAACAGCAGCACAGGGGCGTTTGCCACCCGCAGAGCCTGCCACCATCAAATGCGCGGCAACCCGAGCAGCCGGAGGTCGTGAGTTCCATTGAAGCCAGAACATCGCAGCGTGTGCGCGAGCGGGCCGGCCCTAGCCTATCAGCGCCTGACCTAACAGCAGCCTTCGTTCGTTAAATCGGCAGAAAACCGCGAGGAGCGCAGCTACAGGAAATAATCGGGCGCCGCCTTTTTGGCCGGCACGCCGCGCGCGTCCTGGGGCGCGGCATTGAACACCTGCAGCCACACATGCCCCGGCCGCACTTTAGCTCGTCTCAACAAGGGGTCACTGTGGCAATAACAAGCGAGCAAGCAAGCAAGCAAGCAAAGCAAAGCAAAGCAAAGCAAAGCAAAGCAAAGCAGAGCAGAGCAGAGCAGAGCAAAGAAAAGCAAGGCAAAGCAAAGCAAAGCAAGGCAAGGCAAAGCATAGCAAAGCAAAGCAAGCAAGCAGCGCGCCTTAAAGTCGCGCTTCAGGTTCTCGTCCAGCTCCAGGATCGCCGCCACGTTGCCGCACCTGCGGGCACCACCAGCGTGTTCAGGCCTGTCCCTCCGCCAGGCGCAGCAGCCCCTGTTCACCGCCCAAACTCGCGCTCCAAACGCCCGCCAGCGTCGAGCCACCGGACTTCTTCCCCTGCTTCTGCGCTCCTCCATGGCCCGGCACTTGCACCCGTCACAGGCAGGGAGAGGGTCACCAGGAAAACCAGTTCACTTTCAAAAAGGCAGAGAACGTAATCTATAAAAGAGCTCTGGAATGCACGAAATGATACACTTGACAAAGTGATACGATTGATCACCAACAAAGGCGAGGGGGCCTTGCCGGTAGCAGTAGTTGGGCGCCGACCAGACGGTGACGAGCTGCTCGTCAAACATGAGCTTGAAGCCCTCCATGACCAGCTGGTGCGCGCGGCAGATGAGGGAGACGCGGTTGGCTTCGTTGAACGCCTGCGTGACGTCGCGGCCGAACAGGTAGCCGGCCCCCCGCGGGCTCAGCCCCCACCCGTTGATCTCGTCCGGGTCGGACCACAGCAGGTCGCACATCGCGCCGTCGTGCGGCACCTCCTGCTTGCGGTCGATGCAGCGGATCTGCGGGCAGCCGGCACACGTCTCAGTCTGGTGGGGCAGCAAGCACCTCAGGAGCTGAGCCCAGTGAGCATCCCACGAGCCGATGAGGCGCTGCTGGAGCTGGAAGGCCGGGCGTCCTGCCACTGCAGCAGCTGCTGTTGCACTGAGGCCAATATCCCGACATAACGCCGAGGCACGCGCAGCGCTGGCGTTTGGTCCTGGGCTGGTGCGGCCATGTGGCCTGGCTAGAAGCAGGGAGCGGTGGAGGCCGCGAGGGCGGAGCAGGTCAGGCTGGAAAAGGCGCGCCTGGTCCAGGCTGCTGATGCCGGGCGAGAGGCCGCCGTGCACGCAGAAGATCTGGTTGTCGATCAGCGCGGCCAGGCTGCAGCACACACAGCCAGGCATCCCTCTCAGTCAGGAGGCTCACACACCTCCCAGGAGCGTCCTGCCTGGCATGCCAGGGCGCAAAGTGGTGGCGGGAGGCCCCGCCTGAGATAGTCAAAGACGTCCGTGCAGTAGCGCCACACGTTGACAGAGCCGTACTTGCGCAGGCATTCGTCGTAGAAACCGTACACCTGTGTGCAGGTGGCGGCACTGATGAGCCGCCGGTGGGGAAGCTGTCTGGGTCGAGGGGAGGGCGCAGGCGCCTCTGGCGGGGGCCAGACCTGCGTGATCTGCCGGCTCTCGTGGTTGCCCCGGATGAGCGTGATGCGGTCGGGGTAGCGCACCTGCAGGGAAGGGCCTAGGCTGTCACTGCAGCGTCAGCCCAGGGTGGCATGCGCCGCCCCTCACCCGGCCGGGCAGGCGCACCTTGAGCGCGAGCAGCAGCAGGAAGGTCTCCACACTGTAGAAGCCACGGTCGACAAAGTCGCCCATGAAGAGATAGTTGGTCTGCGGGCAGTCGCCGCCGACCTTGAAGAGCTCCATCAGGTCGTAAAATTGGCCGTGGATGTCGCCGCCTGCGGCCGCACAGGCTCGTGTCAGGCCTTGCCTTGCTGCAGCACCGAGCCGAGCAGCGCAAGGTGCAGCTGGCAGGGGCAGTGGGGAGGGCCGTACACAGCGTGACGGGCGCATCCACTCGTTGCACATTGGACTCCTCCACCAGGATTTCAACCGCCTTCTCGCACAGCGCCTTCACGTGCGCCTCGGCCAGAGGCTCACACCGCTTCAGCTGCTCTATCCAGCCGTCCAGCTCGGACATCCTGCCGCCGCTGGTCGCTGCTGGATGTTTTCAGCAGGGCCAGTTGCGCATCCTCTGACGCGCTGGCAACCAGCGAGACCTGCCTCGCCTATCAGTCTACCCGCACATCACGCCTAGCTGCCCAGCGAGCAGGTGACGCAGCGCGGGCAGCTGCTCGTTCGTGCGGCGTTTGCGATGGACAGCGGCTTTTGACCCGAGGTAATGACTATCTCCCAGGCGATTCTTATACTATACGTGTAGCTCGAGATCAGCAGGAAAGCGTGGCCGAGCTGGTTGATGTGATGCCCGCCGATTCAGTAGCGAGTGTTTTATCGGGCGACGCCACTGTGCTGATCTCACAAGGCTTTCAGCTGACCTCTCTACTGCGCAGTACTGTGCGTGCTGCGATCGCCTGAACTCTGCACCGAGCTCAGAACCCTGCACCAGCCCTGGGCGGGCGCCGGCTCGAGCTCGGCCTCTCCGGCTTCGGCGGCTGGTTCGTGTCGGGGGCCTGCGGCGTAGGTGAGTTGCCTGGTGGCCTGTACCCGCGTGCAAATCCTAGCTGTTGGCGGAAGCCGCCGAGATCCGCCTGCTGGCGGCTTGCCCGATCCTGCGGCAAGCCTGGGCTGCCGAGGGCGGCACTGGGACCGTGCCTGGCACTCCTGAGGCACATGAAAGCAGAAAGTGCTCCTGACCAGTAGCGGCTTGCCCCGGGGACTGCCAAGGGGCGGCCTGATGGGTTGCGGCGCAGTGCCAGGCAATCCGGTCAGCTGGCTGGCGTGTGGATGGGACTGACAGACGATCGTCGGTGTAGGTTCCCATTAGGAGTCTGGAGCCGCGCGCGTCGCCCAGCATGTTCTCCGCGCGGAAGAAGATCAGTAAGGAAAAGGGTGCTGAGCCCGACGCCTTCGAGGAGTCGGTTGCGCAGGTGCGACCATCGACATGCCACCCTACCGCTCCAGCTATGGCGATTGGAGTCTCAGTCGCCGCAGCCGATAGACCAAGCAGCAACTGGCAGCGGAGCGGAGGAGTGCCCTGGGGGACAGCAGAGCCGGGGTCAAGCGCCGGATGCAGGCAGGCCTGGGAGTTTCGCCCATGCAGCAGAGCCTGAGCCGGCTGGTGGGTTGGCAGGCTCTGTTCGACCTGGAGGCGACGAATGCGGAGCTGAAGAGCGACCTGCGGGATCTGTACATCACGGGCGCCAAGGAGGTGGACGTGAATGCGTCGCGGAAGGCCATCATCATCCATGTGCGCCTCGTTGCCCCAGGCAGCCTGTAGGCACGGGGGGAGGGAGAAAACCAGCAGTTGGCTCTAGCTGTATGAAGCGCACGCTGCTGTCCTGGGTTGCCGTGGCTACCAGCTAGCCAGTAGGAGAGTCGGCCAGCCATGAGGCGTTCCACGCGGGGCGCACAAAATCGGGGAAGGGAAGCGCTCGCAAGCAATCAGCCAGATTGCTGATTGCAGCCAGAGGGCCGCGGCTGCCGCTCATCCCGTGCTTTTCAGAACGGCGAGCAACGCGCCATCGATACGCTGACATCCGCGGTTCCATTCCTGGCAGGTGCCGTACCGCCTGAAGAAGTCGTTCAACAAGATCCAGCAGCGGCTGGTGCGCGAGCTGGAGAAGAAGTTCTCCGGCAAGGACGTGGTCATCATCGCGACGCGCCGCATCATGCCGCCGCAGAAGGGCGGGCAGAGCAACGCGCGGCCGCGCTCGCGCACGCTCACCTCGGTGCGCCCCCAGCCCGCCCGCCACCGCCGGCCTTGGCAGGCTGCTGCTGGGACGGGGACGCCGCAGGGAACAGGCAGCTGCGATTGCGTCTGTAGCTGCCTGGCTCTGTGTGGGGAAAGGAGTGGCGAGCGCGCCTGCGGCCGTGTGCGTGTGGGCTTGGACTGGCATGTGCAGAGGCCACTGCAGATGTGCATGCTCAGCGGGCCGCCGGCATGGCCGCGAGCGTGGCCCAGGCAGGCCCGTGTGGAGGGTAGGCCAGAGGGGCATGTGGCTCAGCGTGCCTGCTCCCCGGATGCCCGCAGGTGCACGAGAAGATGCTGGAGGACCTGGTCTACCCGACCGAGATCGTCGGCAAGCGCATCCGCTACCGCGTGGACGGCTCCCGCTTCTTCAAGGTGCCCCTCCTCCGCCCCTTGGCTGCTGCAAGCGCGCCACGCATGCGGCGTCGGCACCTCGATTCGCTCGACAGCTGCTCCTAGCCTGATGCACATGAGCCTGGCATACTTCTGCTGTCTGTCCCGCTCACTGCCACCATGCGTATTGCGCTGTGCATCCAAAGTTTCTGTCGCCCGTTCTCGCAAGCTCGCACACTGCTTCCCCTTATAGCCCTGGCACTGCACTGCAGCCCGCTCTTCTCCTCTGACCCACACAGTGCAGCCCTCCCTCATGACTCATCGCCCTGACCGCTGCCCCTGCTGCCCGCAGGTGTACCTGGACCCGAAGGAGCGCAACTCGACCGAGTACAAGCTGGACACCTTTTCGGGCGTCTACAAGCGGCTGACGGGCAAGGACATCGTGTTCGAGTTCCCGCAGACGGAGGCCGCCTGATCGAACGTCCCCTTGTAACCGCTTCGTAATTGAAGGCGCATCAGTTACATCGCGTGTGGCAGTTACATCGACCGCCAGGAACTACATGCTCCTGCAACGCTGGAGAGCGGCCAGTTGCGCACAACTGCAAGCAGCAGCAGGCACAAGGCCCAGCCGGGAACACTTCTGATGCATCAGCCTAGGCTTTGGCGGAGGCTGAGGCGGCAAGCAAGGGGGTGGCTGCTGGGCGCCTCAAGCAGGCGCGCCGCTAAGGCGTGTCTAGCAACCACAGGCAAGGCAAGGTGCAGGCAGGCACCTTCACACTGTGCCTTAGCCACTGACCGGCAGAGAGCGGCAAGGCAGCGCTCTGAACCAGTAAGGCGCTGCTTAGCGCCCCTCATCTGGCGGCACGGGACAGCGGCCCGACTCGTGCTTGCATAGCAGCCTCGGGCTCGATAGGCCCTCCAAGGTTGCCATGGCTTCGACTCAGCTGCAGTCGGCTAGGGAGCCAGAGAGAGCGCTCCCAGGCTGCAGCCGCATTCAGCAGGGGGAGCCTGCAGCCTGATTGGGGGCCGCTTCGCAGCTGCTTGCGGGCGCCTTGGATGAATGCAAGCCTGACCGGCAGCCTGCACATGCAGGAAAGCACCTCAGAAGAATGTTGCGTGCTCCAAACACAACCCTGCATCACTCGGCTGAGCAGCCTTGCCTTGGGGGGTCTGGCCGGGCTGCGTCGTCACTGGAGGGTGTCGGATGTTGCCTCAGCGCTTACCCGGGGCCGTGGCCCCCGCCTGCGGCAGCGTCGGCAGAGTCAGGGATACGCAACCGGCTGCGCAGCAGTGCATGGCCAACAGACCAGCAGCAGCAGGCATGTAGAGCAAGCTGACCAAAACAGCATCTCTGTGATGTCACTTGGCAGCTTGCTGAGGAGGCAATCTCTGCATGCAGACAGCCGGCCGGGCTGGCAGGGCGAGGCTGGCAAGGGCGGCCCACCGGCCGCGTGTGAGCTGGCCAGCGCCTTCTGCTTCCGCTCAAACTCGTCGATCCAGGCTGTGTCCAAGGCAGGTGCGTCTGCAGCATCGCAGCACAGCCGTCAGGTTCCCATCGCAGCGCTGCGGGCGGCAGCAAGGTGACAGGAGCCAAGCTGGCAGGATTGAATTCCGCCGCGCTGGCCCTGCCCCTGGCTTGCCAGGAGCTCAAAAGTCAGGGCAATGATGTCGGCAAGGGCCCCTCTAGGCAGGCTCACAGCTGCCGCCAGCGCTGCTACAGGCAAGGAGCACGCTGTGTGCCGCTTGCAGGGGCAGGAAGGCGCCGCACCCCACAGCGGGTGCAGAGCGTCCGAAGCAGGCGTTTGGCCGCCACCCATCGGCCAGTCATTCGCACCCGCACCAAACAACTGCTGCTGCTGCTGCCGCTGGCCCGCCGGCTGCGCCTGCGGCTGCCACCACTGCTCGCCAACGACGCCGGGGTGCCCAGCCAGCAGCTGCTGCAGCCCTGCAAAGTCCGTCGCCTGCGCTTGCGGCGGCTGCTGGGTGCCGCCCGCCGCGCGCTGCAGCGCTGCCTCCAGCGAGCCGAGCGCAGCAGAGCCTGCGGCCAGGCCCCAGGAGGCGCCGCCGGCGCCGTGGGCGAGCGCGTGCTGCCCCAGCGCCTGCGCCAGCAGCTCGTTGTCGGCCTGCAGCGTCGGCAGCAGCCGCTGGTCGGGGCCGCGGGGGGCGAAGCCTGCAAGCAGTGCCGACCAGAGCCTCAGCAGCTTTTCTGCACATCAGCGCAGCCTGAAGCCCAAACAGCTGCCAGAGGCTCAAAGCACACTCGGCTTTGATAAGTAAGGTCGCAGGCGAGCAGGCGGGAGGGAGGGCGGGAGCGCTGCCTGCGTACGGCTCGGGCTGCAGCGCGCCCCAGGCTGCCATGCCGGCGTCGGGCAGGCCGCCGCCGCCGAGCCCTGCAGCACAGCGCTCCAGCTCCTCACGCTCGACTCTGTCGTCCAATAACAGACACAAGAAGGCATGCAGTGCCCCAACGAGCCCCCCGACCAGGCCACAGCCCAGAAGTGTGGCGCAGATCTGCACGGCCAGAGGGTGTCTGCAACAGAAGGGGTCAGCGCATGGCAAGGCAGCAAGAGCAAGTTTGCGAGTGGTCATCGCGGATCCAGCACTGCGGGGGCTGCAGTGAAGACTGCCTGCGGCTGCAGCAGGCGGGCGCGTGCCTGCCCAGGGGTCCGGGAAGGCGGCGGGCGTCGCTGCTCGGCTCGAGTGGCGGGAGCCGTCGAGGGCGGCCGGCGTGGGGAAGCCCGGCGGCGGGCCGCGCGCGCCTGCGAGGTCAGACCCAGCTGCTTACGCATGCACCGCTGGCAGCGCTGGCAGTGTGACACACTGGCTGGTCGCCGGCATGCTGCCTGCCTGCTCCGGCCACAACCGACTGTGCTGCATGCCTCATGCTGGCACAGACGGGTTGGCCGTGGGCCGCACAATGCAGCAGGCGCCTCCCCGCCGCAGCATGCGACGCTGAATCTTGTGCTGCCAGGCAGACTGAAGTCTAGTCACAGTTTCGGCCGGCGGGGGGACGGAGCATGGTGTCAGGGGGCGCGCCAGCGGCAGCGGGCTGCGGCGGGCTGCCTGCCCGCGTGGAGGGCCGGCTGCCGGGCAGCTCCTGGCTGAGCTGCGGCACGGGGGCAGGCGAGGCGCGGCGGATGTCCATTGCCTCCGCTGCAGGGCAGCAGCCTGGCCGCTCAGGGTGAGGGCAGCCCGGACAGTGGCATGCCTGGGCACAGCCAGAACCCCCCTGAATCAAGAATCCCACAGCGTACCCAGCACTCGAGAACGACGCGGCTCTCTGGTGCTTTCATGAGGCACCAGGCAGCTTGCTGGAGGCCCCGCACTCACATCAGCTGCAAGGCACTGCCGCTCCCCACGGCGCACAGCCCCGTGATCTGAGCAGAGCGCGGGAGAGGCTCACGGGCCGTCACAGCTGCGGCAGCGTGCGGCGGGTTCGCCAGCATGCCGCCGCCAAATGGGTCCCAGCCACGCTGCGGCTGCAGCTGCGGCTGCGGCTGGGGAAGCTGCGCCACCGTTGCCTCAGCCGGCTGCAGGCGCCCATCAGACTCACTCAGTGCTGGCCGCCACACAAAGCCAGGAGGCCAGGCTGTTCGGGGCGGCTGGCAGCGCACAGGGGCTGCAGGTGCTGCAGGCTCCGCCGCCCGCGGGAGCGGCTGAGCCTCTGCTTGAGGCTGTTGCAGCGGCTGCGGCGCTTGCTGCGGCGCCTGCGGCTGCAGCGGCTGACTGGCCGGCGCCGCTGCAGGTGCCTTGGCAGCAGCGCCCGCAGGTTGGAACACAATCACCTGCAGGGCGGCAGGCGCAGCCGTTCTCAGGCACCAGCTGCCAGCCACGCCCGGACTGCTGGACATGCATACAGGTCCGATGGTGCAAGCTGGGATCGCCAATGGCCCCTGTGTGCGGCTCCACCTTGCACCAAAACAGGGCAAAGGCTCTGTCCGCCAGTCAGTGCCGCGCTGGCGGACAGCCAGCCGGGCAGCAGCCGGCCAGCGCACGGCCGCAGAGCTCCCCAGCAGCAGGGGAGCAGAGCACAGCGGAGCTGCCACAGGCCCGTGAGAGGAGCCTTGCCTCCTCCTCCTCCTCCTCGTCAGCTTCCATCGGGTCTTCGGCAGCGGCGGCGGCGGGCGGCTGCTGCCGGGGGCCGGCCCGCAGGCAGCGCTGCACCTGCGCCAGGAAGGCGGCCACCGCCTTGCGGGCGCCTGGGCAGCCGGCGTCCGCCTCCAGCCCCGCCGCCGCCATGCCGTCCGCGATCGTCAGCAGCAGGGCCGCGACCCGCCGCAGCCGCTCCCTCGCCTCCTGCGTGCCGCAGCAGTGGGCAGTCGGCGGCCCCACTGAGCTGCTGCGTGGAAGCTCCTTTGAGGCAACGCGGCGGCTGGTTTCTGCGTTTGGCTAGGCAGGTGCTGTGCTGCAGCAGCGCAGCAAAGCATGGCGGAGCGGACGCAGCTGGTTCCTGTCCGCAGGCAGTAAGGCTGCAATGCTTCATGCGAGCACACAGCTCTCTGGAAGCGCGGTCTCGCGCCTCGGCCGGCTCCTGCGGGCGGCGGAAGTCCAGGTGCGCCTGCTGGAAGCCGGCGAGGGGACGGTAGGCCCGCAGCTCGCAGTCCTCCGGCAGCGCGGCCCAGCGGCCCGCCTGCGAGACCAGCGGCTGCTGCGGCGGCAGGCCGGCCTTCTCGCAGGAGGCGGCCGCCGCCACGGCCAGCTCGGCCAGCGCCTTGCACAGGTAGCTGCGGGTGCCGGTGCGCTGCACCTCGCGGTCCCTGCGAGCGACGGCGGTGGCAGTCAGTAGCAAGGCGGTCGCATGACGACATGGGAGCACTGGGCAGCAGCGAGGGGTCCAGCCGCAGGCACGCTTTCCCCCAAGCAACCCAGCGTGGCCTGCACCGTGTGCCGCACCGCAGCGACTCCCGACAGCAGAGTTCAGTGGGAGAAAGGCCGCGTCTGTTCCCAACCGAGCCCCATGGTGGATTGCTTCGGGCAGCAGCTCTTGCCCGAGGGCAGCGGCGACGGAAGTGGCGCAAACGCGCACCTGAGCTGGTGCGGGTGGCTGGCCAGCCACTGCAGCAGGCAGGACAGCGCGGGCATGAGCGGCGAGGCGGCGATGCCGAGCGGGCTGCCGGCGCCGACGACCGCCAGTGCGCGTGCCAGACGGCCAGTAAGTACAAACACCTGGTCCAGCGCGGCCGCCCGCAGCGCCACCGCTCGCGCGGCCTCCTGCGGGCAGCGGCTGCCGGCAGGCAGGGGCCTGCTCAGCCCCGGCGCAGAGGCAGCTGCTGCTGCGGTCAGCGAGGATCTCATGCCAACACGCCGATCCGGTCCTGGGCTGACTCGCACCGAAACGTGCAGGCTGCTGCCGCCGCCGCCGCCGCCGGCATGTAGCGCCGGCAGCCTGGACGGCTCAGCACGCGGCCCTTGTAGCTGGACGGGGCGCCAAACCGCCCGACAGTCCCCCTCCAGCCCTGCCCTGGCCGCGCACCTCAGGCCGCCGGCGGAGTCAGGCGGCTCCGCCGGGTGGAAGGTCGCGAGCGCAGCCAGCTGCAGCAGCGCCTGGTCGGAGCGGTCGGGCCCGTGGCCGGGCGGACCCTCCACCACGGCCGCGCGGGCGAGCAGAGCGTCGAGCTCCGTGAGGGCGGCTCGGATGACGGCCCCAAACGTGTCCAGATCGATCTGAGTGAACAGCAGGCCTGCGGGCGGGAGCAACGGTGTTCGTCTTCGCTCGGGAACACAGCTGGTACAGACATGCCTGCGCTGACTGAGGCATGGAAGAGTGTGTGTCTGTCAGCAGCCTGCGGGTGTGATGCCGCCGTTTGCTGCTTCCACTAGATTGCGGGGCTGTTGCAGGCAGACGCAGCCCGTACATGCACGGTAGCAGCGATTCCCTGCTGCATGAAGGGGTGTTCTTTGACTCTGCCGCATGGGACCGCTTGACAGCAGCCCACTGGCAGCAGCCGACTAGCAGCCGCCCCTCCAGCCTACTCGGCCGCAAGCAGGGCAAGGCGCGGCACCTTGCAGGTGCAGGAAGCGCAGCTGCGCCGCCTGCAGCAGGTCCGGCAGGCGGCGGCCGTGCAGGGAACGGGCTTCCTCCGGCCCAGGCAGCCGCCGCTGCTGCCGCCGCACCTCCTCCAGCTGCTGCCGCAGGTTCTCGGACGCCACGGCAAAAGGCGAGGGCACCGCCAGCGCCCGGATGTAGTAGTACACGGCCGCCAGGCTGCGGCCCTCGTAGCCGGCCAACACGCCCCGCTGGTTGAAGGCGTTGCCGCCTGCAGGGCGGCAGGCAGGGGGCAACCACAGTAAGGAACGATCTCTGGCGCGAGCGCCGGGTTACATCAGTGGCGGCAGTGCAGGGGCAGGCAGACGTGGTGGCAGCGAAAGCAGACAGCACATGCACATGAGGGCAGTGCGAGTAGAGGGCGGCTCAAGGGGGCCCAGCTTTCAGCCAGAAGCTGACACACCTTCAGGGTGGATGCGCGTGGCGTGGGCGTAGAACTCGTCCGCCTGGCTCCAGTCGCGGGCGCCCTCGTCGGCGGTCGCCTGCGTGTGGTACCTGCCGCCCCTCACCAGCCACGCCTCAGTCCCGCAGCATTGAGAGCAGCTACTGCAAGCGGCGACGGCGGGGGCAGTGCCATGCCTGGTGAGGTCGCCGATGCAGATGAGGCAGCGGGCTACTGAAACGGCGGTGTCCCTCTGCCGGTCGGCCGGCTGCACCGCCTCCAGGCGGGGCCACAGGGCGTCCATGTCGCGCGGCGGCAGGCTGTAGCCCGCGTCGCCGTAGATCAGCTGCAGCTTGGCGGCCAGCAGCTTGTAAAAGGTGACGCCGTCCAGCAGCAGTGCGGCGAACGCCTTGTTCAGCTGCGTGAGCGGGGATCGCGCTCGTCAGGTTAGGTTGGCGGCCACACATGTCGCACGCGTATGGCTCGACAAGAGGGCCACCTTGGCGTGCATGTCCTTGCCCTTGTCGCCGCGCGCCTTGGCCTCCGCGAGGCGCTGCCGCACCTCCTGCACGGGGCGGTGAAAGCATTGCTGCCACAGCCGCACCTCCACCGACTTCTCCTGCGCCGTGCAGCCAGTGCGCCTTGGCCGGCTGGCCTCGGCAGCTGACGAGACACTGGCAGCGCTGCGAGGCTGCAGCACCTCCGCCACGTCGTGGTTCGTCAGCACCACGCTCTCCGCGGCGGCCCGCAGCTGGCGCCTCGCGTCGCGCACCGCCGGCTCATGAAAGCCGCGTTGCTTGGCCAGCTTGCGCAGCTGGCCCTCCAACTGCTGCATGAGCTGCAGCTGCGCCGTGACGGACGCCATCGCCCGCGCTGGGGTGCCGCCGCGGCGTTTTCCAAGCGCTGCGCGCAGCAAACGGGGACTCCCAGGGCCGGGGCGATGGCAGCTGCCTTGATACACCTTTTTACAATCTCTGAATGCACATCGCTCGCGTTCTTCTTGATCGCTGGGGACCAATTGTGTTGTACTTCGTTGCGTACAGGTGGAATATAGCCGTACAGCTCAGGCAAGACGCAAATACACACAAGGAGGTGAGCCGCGGAGGAGGTGAGCCGTGAGCCGGCAACCGCTTCGCTTGCTCGCGCGCGTCCCGCAACCCTACGCGAGGGCCAACATGCAGGGCGGCTGCGGCAGGTGTCCGTCCTTTCTGGCGACGCGTGGGGCCCGCGGCGGAGCGTAGCCATGGTGAGCCTCGATCTGCCATCACGACCTTGCCCACCCTCGAGGACGGCGCGGGATCCGCACTGCCGGTGATGAGGTTGGCCGCACTTGGCGGCGTGGTTGGGGCCGGTGGAGCTGTAGCCGGCCGAAACACCAGGCTCAAGGCGACCGCTTAGCTTGGGTCGGAGCGGCGAAGGGAGCCGTCGAGGCGGGGAGGAGGCCGGCAAAGCTAGATGGCGGATTTCTGCAGGAGGCTCGGGATCTGCTGTCTTCCCGAGTGCCTCAGTTGTAATCAGGCTTAGTTTGGGTACTTGCCAGCCGGCGCGGCCGTTCGACGCGCCAAGTGGGGGCTGCCTGCTGCAGGGTATCGACCTGGAGGCCGGCGGGAAGAACAAGAAGGTCTACCGCACGGCTCCCAAGTCCGAGAATGTGTACCTGAAGCTGCTGGTCAAGGTGCGCTGCTGCCGGGCGCCCCAGGCCACCATGCCCTTGCGCTACTGGCAGGCAGGCGGAGGCCTGACGTGGGGATTCCCTGGCCTGGCGTGCAGCTGTACAGCTTCCTGGTGCGGCGGACGGACAGCAAGTTCAACAAGGTCGTGCTGAAGCGGCTGTTCATGTCGCGGACAAACCGGCCGCCGCTCTCGCTGTCGCGCCTCTCCCGGTTCATGAAGAACAAGGTCCGCCACTGTCCTCCCGGCAGCAGCCACTGTGGACGGCTGCTGATGCACTGCGTGGCCAGCTGGGCTGCTGTGCCGGCTGCTTCGCTACCAGCCAAGGCTCAGCGCGCGCCTTGCTCACATGCGAGAGGCTGCCTCGGCCGCAGGAGGGCAAGATCGCGGTGCTGGTGGGCACGGTGACGGATGATGTGCGCTTCTTTGACGTGCCGAAGCTGCGCGTCGTGGCGCTGCGCTTCACCGAGCGCGCACGCGCCCGCATCGTCAAGGCGCGGCCCCGACTGGCGCCTGTCTCGCGGACTGCAGATCTGCCTGAGGAGTGGGGGCTGTCGCCGCTGTGTTTGGAAAAGACAACACCTTGTTGTTGGAAACGATCAAGGGGGATGGATGGAGCAAGTGCTGTGCTGTGCAGGCGCTCCTACCTGCAGGTGCCTGCCCCGTGGGCTCCCACGGCAGGGCCTGACGCTGCCGCCCCCGCCGCACTGCAGGCCGGCGGCGAGGCGCTGACCTTTGACCAGCTGGCGCTGCTACGCCCGACCGGCTCCAACTGCGTGCTGCTGCGCGGCCCGCGCAACGCGCGCGAGGCGGTCAAGCACTTTGGCAAGGCGCCCGGCGTGCCGCACTCTCACACCAAGCCGTACGTGCGCTCCAAGGGCCGCAAGTTCGAGAAGGCACGCGGCCGCCGCAACAGCCGCGGCTACAAGGTCTAGGCGCCCGGCGGCGCCGCAGCTGCTGCGATGTAACGGCATATGCTCACCGCAGAGTGGTCCCTTTTGCACGCTCGCCGAGTGTTACTGGCGCCTTGCATTGGCAACGTGGTACACACGTCGGAAGCAGCTCAGCGAGCAGACAGGCAAGAGCCAGCAGAGGCCAAGTCGTGCTTAATTTGAGTGGGGGGAAAGGTACGCACATGACAGGTGGAGAGCGTAGCATGGAAAGGCGAGGGAAACAAAAGGGAGTCCTGGAACAGTTGAACAGCCAAACGAATGCGGCTCGAAAGCGTCAAGCTGAGGTGACTGCATCACAGGGCCCACGGGAAGCAAGTACGATAGGCGTGCCAGCCAGTCAAAGACCATCAGACAGCAGCGCCCAAAAACGGGGATGCATCTGCCATTACCCAATACCCCCCCCTCTATTCAAATTTCTCAATTCAGAAATTCTGCCGCATTTCGGCTGACGATCCAGCCACTATTAGCGCCAGGCCGCCGTGCTGCGCCATGCAGAAGGGAGAGTGTGCGAGTCGCGCGCCTGCAATGCGTCACGTGGGGCTGATCAGCAGCCTTCCTGATGTGCTCCTGATGAGAATAATGCTCAAGATGGCGAGCACCCAGAGGCGAGCATCTCCTACTCCTTCAGAGCTTGGAATTAGCAGTCTTGTGTTGCCCAGTCGTCGCTCGGGGTGGGCCAAATGGCGTCTGCTGTTGTTATTTGACCAGCTTCAAGATGCACAGCATGCCTCCCTGCAGCTCGACACGGCTGGAGGCCTGCTGGCCTGAGGCTCACCATATGCTCATCTGCAGGCGGACCGTTCTGCCCCTGGTGTGCAAGCGCTGGCAGGTAGTAGCCAGCCGGCCGGAGCTGTGGCGGGAAGTGACCGTGGACTACAGTTTGCCAACAGCTCCGAAAGTTTCAGCACCGGCGACAGTGCTGGCAGCGAGCTGGTTCGCTCCACGGGCGGCTGTCTTGCGCAAGCTGACCCTCATCCTACCGCCCCAAGCGTCGGCCCTGGCGGCAGTCGTCGTCTTTGCGCTGGCGAAGGCCGGCAGAGAGCCGCAGCTGCGCGAGCTTTATGTCAAATTTGAAGGCGCAGATTCCCAGGCCGCAGCCGACCTGCTGGCTGCGCTTGGCCGCCAGACGTGCCTCGGGAGCGGGCTGGCGGCTCTGGGCATTGCCGGCATGCGGGTGCGTTGCTTCTGGCCCACATAATGCGGCTGCGGTTCATCAGCCTGGTTGCTGAGGTTGGCTCCCTGCCGGTCGGCGTGCAGGGCCCGCTCCTGCACAAGCAACTCGGCCACTCGATCGCACTGCCGCGGCTGCGAGTCTTCCTCCTGGACTTCTGCTTGATGCCTCCCAAGGCTGCAAGAGAGGCCAACGTTTTCCGGGGCAACTGCCTGCCGGATGGCCTGCCCTCCTTCTTGTGGGAGTGCAGCCAGCTGGAGGAGCTGCTCGTGCACGGCGCAGGTGAGATAGATGCAAGCTCGTTCCAAGCTCGTCCAGACACTCATGGCACAGGCTTCTTTTGTTGATGCCTGCTGCTTTCCTGTGTGTTACATACTGCACTGAATGCAGCTCCATCTGCAGGGCAAGAAGCATTGCAGATGCTGCCCGACCTGGGCCGGCTGCAGCGACTGCGGAGGCTCAGCCTGGCCGGGAACGGCGTGCTCGAGCTGCCCAGCCTGTCTCAGATCACGGGCCTGGAGGGCTTACAGGCTAGCCGCAGACCTTTTCGCTCGCCTCCTGCACAGCAATCGCCAGGACTGATGCGCCCGATTCGACACTGAGTGCAGGTGCTGAATGCCGGCCAGCTGGGGCTGAACGATCTGCCTTCGCTGGCGGCACTGACACGGCTGAAGAAGGTCACGCTGTGCTGCCAGCGCGTGCCCCCTGGGTTGAGGGCGGCGACAGGCCTGCAAGACATCTGGCTGATAGGCCTGCAAATCCCGGCATCAAACCGCGAGAGGGTGCGTGCTTCAGCAGGCTTGACGTCACGGCAGGGAATGGCTGTTTTGTTGGCTGTGCCCCCAAGGCAATGTTGTGGAGATGCACCGGCTCCCTGAAGGGTTTCGGAACCTTTCCGCAGGAGTTTGAGCAGCTGTTGGACGGACGCAGCCTCAGGACTCTGGCTTTGAGCTCCTGCGGGCTCGGCAAGCTGCCGGCTGCGATCGCCCGCCACAGCTCACTCAAGACCCTTGGCCTCATGGACTGCGGCCTGAGCGACGTCCCACTGGGGGCCTATCTGGAGAGGCTGGAAAGCCTCCATCTGAACAAGAACAGATTCACGGAAGTGCCTCTCGCGCTCCTAGCCGCGCCGCAGCTGCGCAACCTGGTCATGCACTGTGAGCCCCCAACAGACAAGCCGCGCCAGCTTCCCGCATGTGAGTGCCATTAAGGAACTGCGAACGATGACATGTGGGCTAACTGTGAGCACTGTCCTACTCGAGTCTTGAGGGGAAATGCAGCCATGCCAGCGTCCTCCATTGTTGGGATTGGGCATTGCTGATTGGGTCTGATGGCTGCCTGGCGCATGACACAGGGAGGCAACCCAGCCTGGACATGAAGGCGCTGGCTGGCCGGCCAGCAGAGCTCGCTGCTGCCTTCCAGCCGGTAAATACCAGGCTGCAGCAGGCGACGGACGAATGTGGCCAACGTGCAGGGGGCAACCGCTGGCGGGCTGACCTCATGGCTTGGGTACACCATGACTTTGACCGCATCTCTACGTCAGGCTTCGACCTTGCGCGCTCTTAACCTGCCTTTCACTGACTAATACTGGCCTCTGAAGATGTGATGTCTGATGCTGGAAACTGAGGTCCGCCAGGCTGGCAGCCAAGTCCTGCTTTTGGACGCCGCTCATCCCATTTCCTAGCCATGAATTCTTGGGCACTTGTCAGAGCAGCGTGGCACCCATTCTACGGTAATGCACATCACCATGCATCATGAGTCAGTCATGCGCTGTTGGGTATGCCAGCAGGAAGTTGGAGAAGTGACTTCTGCCTAATTCTCGCCAGACTGGATGTGCTCGGTTTCTCCATCAGAAAGTGCTGGTGCTGGACTGCCACTGGCCGCCTGGAAGCACCATGCATCCATCCAGCAGCTGCCAAATGCCTCACGCTCGTGCAGAATCATGTGGCGCAGCTCATCACTCATCAGAGGTCTCCCAGTTTGTTTCATGACATTAAGCAAACATTATCGTTCACAAGCATTGGCAGCCTATGGTGTGCATAGCTGAGCCTCCTGCAATGGCGTTGCAATAAAACAATCAACAAGGGGACTGCTCTTGCAGGAGGCAGCAGGAGAGTGACAGCCATCCAGTGCGCAGCCGCCATAGCTTGCGAGCAGCAGTCAATCGGCTAAGTGCGGCAAGCGGGCGCCCCTCAGCGGCGGCGCAGCGTCAGGGGCACGGCCGCCGGCCGCAGCGTGATCTTGGCGTCAGGCGCGGGGAAGGCCTGCCCCGGCAGCGGCCGAAGCTCAAAGCGCTGCAGCACGCTGGCCAGCACCAGGACGGCCTCCTGCATGGCAAAATAGTTGCCGATGCAGTTCCTGCAGGCGGCCAGCGGACGCCCCATCAGGAGCGCGACCATTCAAGACACCCGATGTGTATGCTGTCCAAAGTGCGGGCTTCCCATAGGCGGCCCGCTGTGGCGCTGCTGGCGTGCTGCATGCCCGTCCGCTCAGTGCCAGCCTCCGCAATGCGGCCCGCCTGCACAGATGCCCGCCCTGCAGCTGCGTCTCCAATGCGCGGGAAGGCAGCCAGGCGGCTCGCCTGGGGCCCGCGCCAAAGGGCAGGTATGCGCCGTTGGGCCCCAGGCCGGACAGCAGCCCCATGTACGCGCCCGCCTTTTGGCCGGTCAGGTGCGGCAGCCACCGGCGCGGCTGGAACTCCTTGGAGCGCGGCCACAGGCGGGCGTCCCTGTGCAGCAGGTAGGGGCTGACCAGCAGCGTGGTGCCTGCAGCCACAGGGCACGGATGAGACGTGCTCAGCCAAGGCGGCCTGGCTTGCCAGCAGGATCTGACGGATGCTGGGCGGCAGGCGACAGTGCCAGCTTCATCCGACGGCGCTTGGAAGGGGCAGTAAGGCCTCGCTCTGGCGTGCAGGTGGCAGCGGCATTGGCAGCCTCAGCTGGTAACGCCAAGAAAAGCGGTGAGGCGGAGCAAAGGCAGCTGGCTGCTTTTGAGCATGCAGGAGGCAGCTTCTCAGTGCGCTTTCAGCTCTGCTGAAACGACACTGCAACCACTGCGAACGAGATGTCGGAAAGCGCAGCCCCTGCACCTGCAGGCGCGGTGTGGCTGCCCAGCCGCAGGGTGCGAGTCGCGCAGCGTCCGACCAGGTAAGCTGGCGGCAGCAGCCGCATCGACTCGAGGACGACCGCCTCCAGGAAGTGCAGCTGCCTGCAGGCAGCCGGCCCTGCCTCAGACGGTGCAGAGGAAGGCAGATGCAGGCAGCAGGGACAGTGTGTTGCTGCACTCGGCCTGCCGTGGAAGCCTCATTCCAAGCATGCCGCAGTGGCCATAGGCTGGCTCCTCGAGGCTAGTAACTGGCAAGGCGCCTTTGGCCCTTTACTGTCACTCTAGGCGGCAGCCTCTGCGATTGCCCATGAGCTTCCCACTAAAGCTGCCCGGCCCCCTCCTCGCACAGCAGCCGGTCAAGGGAGTGGGAGTGCGGGGCACCCGAGGGAGCCTGGGCCGGGCAGCTCGCGCCCCAGCTGCGCGTCCAGCTCCTGCTGCGCCGCGGCCTGCAGGGCCGGGTGGTGCGCCAGCAGCGCGCACGCCCATGCCAGGACGATGGCGCTCGTCTCCTGCCCGGCGATCAGCAGCGTCATCAGCTCGTCACGCAGCGCGCGACGCGACATGCCCTGCCCGGCCTCGTCGCGGGACGCCAGCAGGTTGTCCAGCAGGCACTGCGAACGAGTCACGGCGTCTGCTTGTCAGTCGCGCAGCCATGCGTATGTCAGTCATGCAGTCCCGTGCGTTAGTCACGCCAGGCTCGCTTTCTGCACAAGCAAGCACGGCCGAAAAGACGGGATGCAAGGCACTTGCTCGCCGACAGGCGCTGTTGCAGGAGAGCAAGGAGGAGCCGCACTGGCCGGGCATCTGGTCGGGGTCCTGCCGCTGCCCGCCCGTCGATGATCCTATACACGACCTCGTCCAGCTGCGCCACCGCACGGCCGTACTGCTGGTTGTCGGGCGTCGGCAGCCACTCCGGGATTGCAAACCCAGTGGCGGCGCGCCCGGCGAAGAAAGTCATGGCCACACCCACCGCCTCTGCAGGCAGCCGCGGGCGAGGCTTCTCTCCCTTGCGCAATGGGCGGCAGGCGCAGCCCAGCGGCACCGCTGCCATGAACTGCGGCAGCCTCGGCGGGCACTTGGCTCCCCCTGCTGCTGCTGCTGCTGCAGTGGCGGCTGTGCATGCCGGCCTCATGCCCCACAGAGGCACCATCGCTCAGCCGCGGCTGGCGACAGGCCGCCACAGTCTGGAGCGGCAGGCGCGCCTGTGACCGCGCGCGAGTCAGGGGAGCTGGTTTCGGAGCCGAAGAGGGCGTCAGTTACAATGCGCAGCGTGAGCGCGTTGAAGTCCGCGTACACCTCCCGCTCGCCGCCAGCCGCCCAGGTGCGGCCCACGAGCTCCTCTGCCCCGGCCGCCATCGCCTACAGGCAGCCGCCAGCCTGAAGCGCTCAGCAGGCCGGCAACGTGGCTTGTTGACCGGTATCCAGGAGGCTGCATTGCTTTGTGTTGCAGCATGCGGGGATGATGAGGGCGCCGCTGTGAGGCAGGGGACGGGGCAGGCCTGCAGGTATGAGTCGACGGCGGCGCGGCGGAAGGCCGGGTTGGACAGCTGCCGCTGCCGCTGCCACAGGGCGCCGTCTGAGACCAGCAGGCCGTTCCCGGCCAGCTTGCTGCCGGGGAAGAAGGCGGTGCCTTCCTGCGAGGCTCAAGGCCGGCCGGGCCTCAGCAATGGAGGCTCTCTGGCCAGCTCGCGGCTTCAACATTGGAAAGCGTGGCGTGCCTTGGCGACAGAGCTGTTGTCGCTGACGAGTACCTGCTCGGCCACCTTTGGGTCTGCGACAAGCACCACGCGCTCGCCACCGAGCAACATGCCGACCACGTCGCAGTGTGCAGCCTGCACCTGCTCCAGGAAGGCGAGCGGGTCGGCCAGCAGGCGCAGTGCGACGTCGCCTCGCGGGCCTGCAGCCATGCTGAGCACTTTTAACCTGCTGGCAAGCAAAAAACGGCAAGCCACCTCTCGAAAGTTTGCATCCCGCACGGCCAAGTGGGCTGGCCTGGCGGGAAGCCGTCCGGCATCGGCTGAAACTGCCGAGCAACTTTCTCCAGTGCCTGGCCGCCGGTAGACAGGATGCTGCGGCCCAGGCTGAACAGGTCGGGTGTGTCGGCGGCATGCGTCTGCACTCGTCTCAACGAGGTCGAAGATGCTCTCCAAAGCGATAATGATGGCGAAAGGCTTGGGCTGCTGACGCTGCCATCTCTCAAGATCGGCACGAAGCAGCGAGGCGTGAAGATCCCGGCGGCAAGATTTGGCAACTGCACCATGGCCGGCATCGCAGCTACAGCCGCCCGGCGGAGATTGCCCAATGACAAGCTTCAATCCAGATCACAACCGAATGCTGGAGGGATATCGACCAAACGGGGCGCGGGTCGTCCCAGGTCCGCGCCAACAACCTTTCAAGTGCCTTTGCCCTCCTGTCCCTTGTCATCGAGTCGTGGAGCACGGTCGGGCTCCTGACTTCAATCTCAGGCGCTTCACTGCCATCTTGCCGGCTGCCGGACGCGAGATCGCGGGCATCTACGCTTTCGCGCCAAGTCCCACTTTGGATCGCCACGGCCTTCCCCTGCCCGGCTTGGGGCGCAAACGAGCGGCTTCTCAGCTAAAGCACTACCCATACCTCGCCAGAAAGCGTTCAACGGGCGACGCTGCCCCCACAGTGGGTCCTGAGCATCCAAAGGTGGTGCCGGCCCTGGCTGCCAGTCCTCAGCAACACAGGCGCCTACTGCCCGCTACAGCTCCTGACAGTGGATCCTGCTGCTTGCAGAGATAGACGGATTGGACTGTCTGCTGCCTAGCTCTGGTGGTCTCGGCCGTGATCACCTTGCAGCCATGCCACGGGCGAGGAAGGCGCCCGGCATGCCCGCCGCCGGTGTCCCTGGCAGCCTGGCAGCAGGGCCCCAGGTCAGCGGTCAGGAAGTGACCGCTGAAGGACTCGGAGCCATGCCCGACTCCAAGCTGGCTTCCATGCGGGCTTTGTCCGGCAAGAGTGCGTCCGAGGTGCACACTTCCCTCAACAGTAGGCAGCCCTTGACCTCACATTGACAGCACTGTCAGCTGATGATTATGAATGCTGCAGAAGAGGGCTGCAGATGACGGCAGTGCGCGCTCACCGTCAGCAACAGGCGCATCCCCAACCAAAGGGCTGCTGAGCACCCTGAATCAGCTGCGGCTGGCGGCAGTTGGCTGACATGCTGAGGCAACGCTTGGTGTAGGAGAAGGCTACGAGGCAGCAGGGCAGCGCAGCAATATCAATGCCGTTGCCCAACGCTTCCCTGCGGCTGCCGCAATAGAGGCGTACGGTGAGCAGCCGCCAAGGGCACCACCTTGGCTGAAATCCTGGCAACATTTGAATATCCCCCCTCCCGCGGTTGCTGAGGGAGAGACACATACTGCAGGGCACAATGCCAGGGTGTTCAGCCTGGCCTTCTCGCCGACAGACAGCAGCGTGCTGGCTTCCGCCTCGGACGACGGCTCGGCCAAGGCACGCCTGCCGAGAGAAGAGGAAGAATCCCAGTTGCAAGCAGCTGCACGGTGGGAGGACAGCACTGATGATGCCTGGTAAATGCGCAGGTCTGGCAGTTCAGCGAGAAGCAGGGACGCTTCAGCCAGGCGGCCTCCTTCCATGGCCACACGGACTCGGTCATGTGCATCGGCTGGGAGCCCAGCGGCCGCCTGCTGGCCACAGGCGCTTTCCTCGGCACTGCCTGCTCTCGTACTCAGACCGATGGTCCTGGGCAGCTCGCAGCGCGGCGCGTGCAGCCGTGTCAGCCGAGCACCCAGGCATGCGACCGATTTTGAGCTGCGGCTGTGACTCTGCCACAGGCAGTGCGGACACATGCGTGCACCTGTGGCGGCCGCGCGCGGCGGAGGGCCCCACAGCGGTGCAGAGCGGCGCCTCGCAGGCGGGCTATGGCGTGGAGGGCGTCGCAAAGCTCGAGGTGAGCGTGGCTACAGATCCTGCCCGGCAGTGTCATCATTGCTGCTGTCCGACCACCCCATGCTTCCCCAGCTGTGCTGTGCTGCAGGGGCACCCGGAGGAGGTGTATGCAGCAGAATGGGTGGACAGCGGCGGCGGCGGGCAGCAGCTGCTAACAGCCAGCGCGTGGACGCCCTTCCTGTGGGACGTGGAGACGTGCGAGCGGCTGGCGGAAGGCGATGCGATCCCAGCGCCGAACCTCAGCGCCAGTGCGCCCGCCCACCTCTGCCGCCGCGCGCTGCGAAGCGCCGCCGCGCGCATCGAATTTCTGACGTGCGGCTTGCGCGCGCGTCAGGCGCGCTGCCGGAGCGGTGGCAAGCCGCGCACATTTTCTCCGCGGCGCCCATGCCCGGCGGCGGTCCGCTCGTCGCGGCCGCCTGCTCGGACGGCGCGGCGCGGCTGTGGGCGCTGCGCGGCGCGGAGCGGCCGCTGGCGCCGCACGCCGTCGCGCGCCTGCACCCGCGCGGCATGGGCTCCGCCTGCGCCTGGGACGCGGCCGGTCGACAGCTGGCCTCCGTCGCCACAGACGGCTCGCTCGCCATCCTGGCGCGCTCCCGCACTGCCCTCGTTACCGCCGCTACCGCCTGCTCCCATTGTCTTGGGGCCGAGACTTGGCCCTCGTTCGTGTCCACAGGACGTGCGCATGGCGGGCAAGGCTCTGTGGGCTGTGGACGCCGGGCGGCCGCTCTTTGGCTGCACTTTTCTGCCCGGCGCGCCTCACACGCTGGCGGTGTGCGGGCGCGGGCCCGGCCTGATGCTGCTGGACACCAGTGGCGCGGCACCCTCTGCGTGCAGCTCTGAAGCGAACTTGCAGCCCCGCAGCGTGCCGTTGGCAGTCGACACCACCGGCCTGCGGCATGCCCCAAGCTTCTGATTTGGCTTGCTGCGTCAAGCTGCGCATGCAACCACGCTCACCAGCGGTGCCGGTTGCAGGTTTGCCCGTCTGGCTGTGCAGCCACCCGAGTCAGAGGGTGCCCCCCCAGAGCCGAGTGCTGTCCCCGCAGCCTCGCTGTCCTCGCACTCCCAGGCCATGGGGGACCGCAGCCTGCTGTGCGTCGCGGCAGCGGCAGACGGCTCAGCGATCGCCGCTTCCGGTGCGTTTCCCCTGGCTCTCTGGTAGCATTGCTTTCCTTGGAAGCCACTTTTGCAAGGCTTTCAAGGTGCTGACGGCCGGCTTGAGGCGAGTCCAGGCGAGGCAGCGCTGCTGGAGCGGCCGGCGCAGCGGTGGGGCAACGTGCGGGCGCCGACGGAGCAGGCGGGCCACCGGCAGAGCCGCCGCGCGGCGCTGGAAGTCTGGCGGCGCGGCGGTGGGAACCCGCCTCAGGACGTGGCGGCTTAGGGGGGGGGAACTACATATTGTGACTTGTGTGAGTTGTTTAGAACGGCAGGCAGGCAAAAAACGATTAGGCAGGCATGCGGGCTCGAAGGCCATTGTGAAGGCTGAAGGCCAATGTGTTTTATTCCAGAGCGAGCTGTCATCGATCTCCAGGAGGAGAAGCGAATCATGTTCACCGCGCCGTGCGTGGCGCTCCTCGATTCCTGCTTCGACTCGCTTCTTGGCTAGTGCGCACGCATGGCCATGGCTGATGGTCGCCTCACACTACGGCCCTGCTCGCAAACCCTCCGGCCCATCTTGGCCTCTGGTTGCATCCTCCTCCAAAATCCGCTTCCCCACAGCCGCACGAGCGCGGCCCTCTCTGACAACCGGGCGCACCTCGCAGCAGCAGCAGCAGGGATGCGGCTGACGCTGGCGCCCGCTGGGCGCGCGGAAGCGGCGCCATGCCGCTTCGAGTCCGGCTTCAAGACCGCGCACGGCGGCGCGCGCCTGGTGCAGCTGCCGCGGCGGCAGACGCGCCTGGCCGGCCAGCCGCGCGGCGGCCTGGCCGTGCGCGCCACCATCACGCCCACGGGCGACAAGCTGCAGTACTACGATGCCGACAAGGAGGAGAGCCGCAAGTACCGGCGCACGGTGCGCACAACCTCCCCTGGTGCCGCATGCACCCGCTGCAGCCGGTGTCCCCCGCAATGAGCGGCTGAGCGCGCCACGGGGCGAGGCATGGCCCCCCAGCGCATTGACCGCGCGCGATCGCGCGAGCCGGCGACCGCTGCCCGACTGACGGCGGCCGCCTGCGCCGCAGATCTTCACGCACGAGGACTGGTTTAAGCACAGGTCGGGCGCGCCACGCATCCTCCGTCCCCTGCGGCTTGTTGAGGCCACACATTTGCGCCGCCGCCTGCCGGGCGCTTCGCTTGCGGCTCTGTCGCCCTGACAAATGTGGCACTACCTGCTGCAGGAGCACGTCTCGCTACAAGCGCCACATCTCCGGCCTTATTGAGTACGAGTAAATCTAGCCCCGGCCCGCGCGCGCTTGAGCGTCCCCGCGCCGCGGCACACCTCCCGGTTCGAGCTGGCAGGTGCTGCCTGATCCGTCGTGTCCCTTGCCTCCTCCGCAGGTCGCGCATCTTCCGGGGCCTCTCGCTGCCCATCGCCGCTGTCGTCTCCATCTCCGGCTTCCTGACCGTCTACGAGACGCTGCGCGAGGTGAGCCGCTGCCCGGCGCCTCTCCAGCTTTCCAGTCTCTGCACAGGCACAGACGAGCCTGACCACCCGGCCCCTCGCAGTCCGGCGCGCTGCCCGACTGGTGCATCAAGCTGGCGCTCGAGACGTCGCAGCCGTTCAACCTGACGAGCTTTGCGCTGTCGCTGCTGCTCGTCTTCCGCACCAACGCCTCCTACGGGCGCTGGGACGAAGCGCGTAAGCTGTGGGGAGGCGTCGTCAACCGCACCCGCGACTACACGCGTCAGGCACGCCTCCTTCCCCCCCGCTGCCTCAGAGCTCGCGGCCTTGCGCCCCCTGGCAGCGCAGGCTTCCCACATGCTGCCAGCGAACATCAGCCAGGCCGGCTGACCGCCTGCGGCCGGCACCTGCAGGGCCTGACCTTCATCCCGCCCGAGAAGAAGGCGCTGCGGGCCATGCACGTGCGCTGGACGCAGGCGATGCCCTACTCCATGAAGTGCCACCTGACCTACAACTCGGACCTTGGCGCCGACCTGCAGGCACGCTCTCCCACCTCGCACCCGCAGCCCCCCTCCTCCACTTCCTGCTCGTAGCCCTCGGGCGCCGCCAGCTTCACAGCACCTGCTGCTGGCTCATCCAGTGGGCTGCTTCAGCCCTGAACAGCCGAGCAAGCAAGCCGGCGCAGAGCTCTAGCATGGCAAGCGCCGTCCACCCTGAGAGAGCCTGGCTGCCGCCTGCAGGGCGTGCTGGAGCCGCTGGAGATCGAGGCGCTGCTCAAGGCCAAGCACCGCCCCAACTACGTCTACCGCGTGCTGGCCAACGTGACCCGCGCGGCCGCCATGGACGAGCGCAAGACCTTCCTGATGGACCACAACCTGACGTACTACGCCGACATGATCGGCGCGTGCGAGCGCATCCTGACCACGCCCATCCCGCTCTCCTGGACGCGTGCGCCCCCCACTTCCCTTTCTGCAGTGCCACACCTGGCAGTCTCTGCGGAGGGGAGCAGATGCTCTGTACTGCGTGCTGCGGTTCATTCTCGGAAAAACCCCGACAGGCCTCATCTTTACTCCCCTGAACAAAGCTGTGGCAGGTTTGGTGGAGGTGTTTGGTGCCACCGTGAGCTCTCCTGCGCAGCCGCAGCACTCGCCCCTTTCAGAGCCCAGCCCAGCCAGCCAGGATGCCCTCCCCCCTTCTGGTACCTACGGCCGCCGACTCTCTGTGTGTCCCTGTGCGACTCGCAGGCCACACCAGCCGCTTCCTCGTCATCTGGCTGGCCGTCATGCCCTTCCTGCTGTACAGCAGCTGCAAGTACGCGACCGCGCCCGTCGCGGCCGTCATCGCCTTCCTGCTGCTCGGCATCGAGGAGATCGGCGTGCAGATCGAGGAGCCCTTCTCCATCCTGCCGCTGGGTGCGCGCACCCCCCCCCCCCCCTCCCTCTCAGCACTCATGCAGCCAGCCGACGCCTTGTTCTTGCAAAGCATAGGCCGGTTTCTGCAGCCTGCACGGGTCGCTCGCTTGCCAAGCAAACCAGCAGCCACACAGCGCAGCCAGCGGTGGTGCACTGCTCCGCGTGTCGGCGCGCGAAAGGCGGCTGCTGACGGCGGCATGCGCGCGCGCAGACGGCATCTGCGGCCGCATCCGCAACGTGCTGCAGGAGATGTACGACCAGTGCGACGAGACGGACCTGCTGGTCGAGGACATGGCGCAGGGCGAGTCCGAGTGGCAGAACCGCAACCAGCCAGTGAGCGCCCAGTCTGGCGTCCGCGTGTGGCCCATCACCAATGGCCGCACGCTCAACTGAGGCGCCAGCCAAGTGCGGCGCAGCCGGGCCGCGAGCCACCTGCCTGCTGCCCCCTGTCCGCCTTTGCCTGCCTGCTGCCTGCCTGCCCTGCCCGTGCCTGCCTGCATGTGCCTGCTGGGAGCACAAACAGCGGGCGGGGCATTGACACGGGGCCCCTGTCTGCGCTGCAGTTCTCCTACCACCTGTGAGAGGGGCATGAAGCCCGCACGCCGCCCGCCCGCCACTTTCGGCGGCGCTGGCCGGCGCAGCAGCGGCGGCAGAGAGGCGCGGCCACGCCCGCCGCCACGCGCACTTGGCGCACAGAACCTGCGCTGCGAGAGGCAGCGCCGCAACTGACGAGATCCACAGCGCTACCCCCCAACCGCCCCCCGACCAGCGGGTTTTAGGTCTGCACAGCCCCCACGGCGAGCAGCGCGCTGCCTGCGGAACCGCCCGTGCAGCCGCCGCCGCCCTGATTGCAGGCGGCGCCGCTGATACACCCGAGTCCTGCTGCTTCAAACTGTGTCAGAGTAGGGCGGCAGCCAGCCAGCCTTTTGCTAAACAAACGGGCCGCCTGCTGAGCGGCACCGCCAGCGAAGAATCAACACGAAAGACCAGCACTGGCAGCACACTCGCACTCGCACTCGCAGCTGGGAGCATGCTTGGAACCCGTCCTTCACCTTGCAACGAACAGAGCTGAGTCTGACGACCTCCAAAGCAGAAGTCAGAAACCACAAAAGCAACATCAAGCGCCTCTTGCGCTGGCGGAACAGGCAGTCGTTTCCAAGATCGCCTCACTGGCACTCATACGCCTGCTGTGCCGCCTCTGGCAGGCTCAGCTGCTGGCCGCCGGCCTCCTCCAGGGCCTGCTCCTCGGGCGTGGGCAAGCTGCCCAGCAGCGGGCCTGTGCCCTCCTGCAGCGGCTCGCCAGCGCCCAGCATCTGTGGCGCAGCTGCCCGAGTTCAGTCAAGGCCCCAAGCCGCCAGGCAGCGTGGCATGCAGGGGCAGCAGCACCTCGCTGCCCTCCTGGAACTCGGCAGCCTCCTCCGGTGGGTCGTCGCCGGGCAGCTCCTGCAACACACCCTTCAGTCTCTCACCTGCTGTGGCGACCAAAGGGGCGAGGCGAGCGGCAGACAGAGGGCAGCAGCGCCGCACCACGCCGTACGCCCTGACCTGCCTGCGGATGGCCGCCATGAACGGCTGCCAGATCTTGGCCTGCTCGTCGTCGAGCTCCTTCCAGCGCTTGGCAAAGGGGCTGTCGATCGGCGGGTGCGGGCGCGCTGCCGCGCGGCCGCGCGCGCCGCCCTCGCCCTCGGACTCGGACGACTCGGTGTCGGTCAGCAGGCCCTCAAAGCCGCCCGGCGCCAGGTGCGCGACCGCACGGTACATGTCGTAGCGGCGCGGCTTGCGGCGGCGCTGCGGCGGCGGCGGCGGCTCCTCCGGCTCGTCCGGCAGCACGTAGGGCCAGGGGTCGAACGGCGGCGTGCCCAGGATGTGCAGGTTCGGCTCCACGCTGCCGGTGGCCACGCGGCGCTCCATGTACAGCCGGAAGCGCGGGTCCTCCATGGCCGCTGCGTGCCAGACAGCCCCTGCTCAGAGGCTGCTGCGCAGCTGCATGGAAAGGCGAGGCACACACAGGAAGGGAGGCGGTGCAGACCGTCGAACTCGCGCTGCCGCTCCTCCTCATCCAGCGGCGGGTCCAGGCCGCCCTCGGGGATGTCGAGCGGTGGCAGCGGCTCGTTCCACGGCGCGCCCGGCGCGCAGAGCTCTTCCAGCGCTGCAGTGCCGGACGCCCCTGCCCGTGAGATGCCAGATGCAGCAGAGTTCGTTTGCCTCCCTACTGAATGGGAAGATAAAGGGGCTCACTGGGCGGCGGCTCGCCCTCGTTGCCCGCCGCGTCAGAGCCCTCCCAGCCCTCCTCCTGCGGCTCGTCCGCAGCGAACAGGGCCGCCGGCTCGGGCATAGCAGGCGGCTGCTCGGCCACAGCAGCAGGCTGAGCTGCGGGCTGCCCTTGGCGCAGCCCCGTGCGCCGCGGAATTGGGGCGTCGGCGGGAAGCTGGCGGGCAGCGCGCACAAGGGCTGCATGGGCGAGCGGCAAAAATGGGTTTGAATGTATCAGGAACAGCAAGCGGGTGGGGAGAGCAATGGCCGAGCCGGCCTCACCATCCTCCAGCTCCTCTTTGCTCATGCCCTCGATTGTGTCGTGCATCTGCAGCTCTTCTCCATAGTCCTCGAGGCTGAAGTTGATGGTCGCGTCGCTGCATTCAATGCCGTACCATCGTTCAGACAGCCGTTGCTGGGGCTCAATGCGCCCAGACAAATGCTGCTTGCAGGTTCAGCAGCCCACCTGCCGCGCAGGACGACTGCAGCCCGGTCATAGGCCCGGGCGGCGTCCTCTTCGAGATTGTAGTAACCCAGGAACTTCTTGATGTTTTTTCCACGCACCCTGATCATGGCCTTCCAATGCTGGTTTTGCTTGTGCCAGCAAACGCCGCGGTACCTTGATGACATCTGCGACATTGCACGACATCCGACTCAATGTCAGTGTCGATTCCAGTCCTGCTAGTAGCTGCTGGCGGCACTATGTGCGGCGCAAAGGAAGGGGCAACAAGGACAATGCGCGCCTTGCCGCCTTGAACCTTGGGCAGCCAGAGACAATCAGCTGTGTGTGTGGCGCTGCCTACCCGTAACCTGGCGGCGAAGAAGAGAGGCAAAGCAGTCCCACTCGTCGGGCCGGCGCAGTGGCGCGGCTGCTGGTCCTAGGCGCGCAACAAACGACGAGCGGAACGGCAGTGCAGGTCAAGATGCAGGCGGGACTGGGAGGCAGCTTTTGAGAGAGGCTACTCGTTTTGTCGCGCTTGTGGTTCTGAGCGCTTTTTTGAGCCTGGCCGTCCTGGGCGGCCTCGCTGGTTCAAAAATTTGAACCTTGTGGGGCCGTTTCGCGCCACCTGCATGGCGCTTCTTCGGCAGCATTGGCATGGAAGCATTGGTGGCATGTCGACATTTGGCGCGGCAGGCTGAAGGCAAATGGCGGAGCGCACGGCGGATGCCGCTAACATGATCCTGAGCTGAGTTGGGCCGACTCGTTCAGCTCGCGCCATATCAGATGGTTATGATCATCGCAGTACGTACAGCCCCACATACAGCTCCATTCGGTGCTGAAATCGCAAACGTCAGATGGACACCCTTCCTTTCGCCAGCGTGGCAGCGTCAAAAGGCGTCTTTAAGCTTGCGCGCCTGATACTCCTGACCTCCTCGTTCTTTGATCGAGTGCTCGCTACCTTTTTCGAAAGAAGGAGGAGGAAGGCTCATAGACCGTCGACTGGAGGCGGCCCTCACGCATGGCGGGCGTGCTGCTGCGCGGGCGCTCGGGCGCCCGGCTGCTGCCCGCCGCCTGCAGAGCCCTGGTGCGCCTTGCTATGCCCACATGCGCCATGCAAGGCCGCCTGCAGCTGCTTGGCGCGTGGATATCACGGCTGGCTGCGGCCGCATGGCCTTCCGGGCGCCCTCGCTTCGCTCTCGTTGTGGGAATCAGATACGGCAGAGCACTCTGCACTGCCACGGCGTGCTGTCGGGGTGTCGGAAGGGCTGCTGAAGGAGGTGCATTCGAGCGGAGTCGCTCAGCGCCCGCGTTTATCGGCACCTGAAGCGACAAGCGAAGGCCGGGGCTGAAGGCTGTTCGCTCTCGTGCAGGGCGTCGACGTCAGGGCGTTTAGCAACGCGGTGAGCAGCCCTCGGTGCCCAGCACAGCGGAAGCTGCGATGCTGGCTGCGCTGCTGCTGGCACTCGATCGACGCTCAGCCGTGTACGCTGCTCGCAGGCGGTGCTGCACGCTGCGGAGTCCAATGAGGACACGTACAAGCGGTTTGCCAGCGACCCGGCAAAGCAAGGCGTCACGGTGCGCCTCTACCTCTTGCATGTGGTCAACAAACCCGCACTTCGAAAGCTATGCTGGCTGCTGAGACTTTCCTGTACGGTCTTGCAGTGGCCCAAGCGGCTGAACGCGCCGCTGTCCGAGGTTGACCCCGAGCTGGTGGACATCATCGAGAAGGAGAAGAACCGGCAGTGGAAGGCGCGCCTCCTGTGCTGGCAAAGCTAGAGCCAAACGCTTAAGCAAGCCCGGCGCTGGGCGCTGAGCTAGAGTGACCTGTCCTGCAGGGCCTGGAGCTGATCCCCTCGGAGAACTTTGTCTCCTCCTCGGTGATGGAGGCAGTTGGCAGCGTGATGACCAACAAGTACTCTGAGGGCTACCCGGGCGCTCGCTACTACGGCGGCAACGAGTTCATCGACCAGGCCGAGACGCTGTGCCAGGTGCCCTGGCAAATTCCTCGCAGGCAGCAGCTTCGCTGCTCAGGGGACGTGAGGCGCTGCCTGGAGGCATCTAACTGCTATAACCATCCTCTGTGCGGCTGCCATCCTGCCCTTTCAGCAGCAAACTTCACAAGCATCGCTTTCTCATTCCTGGACGACTCTCCAAGGAGCTCGTCGCACCCACGCCCTCTTCCTCCCAGCCTGCCCTATTCCACACACACCAGTCTTACCACCCCCGCCCAGCCGCCCTGACACGCTCGCCTCTTGCTGCCGCCCGCAGGAGCGCGCGCTGCAGGCGTTCCGCCTCAATCCGGAGGAGTGGGGCGTCAACGTGCAGGTGCTGTCCGGCAGCCCGGCCAATTTCGCGGTGTACACCGCGGTGCTGCTGCCGCACGAGCGCATCATGGCGCTGGACCTGCCGCACGGCGGCCACCTGAGCCACGGGTACCAGACGGACACGAAGAAGATCTCGGCCACCTCCATCTTCTTCGAGGCACGCGCCTGCGCATGCCCGGGGCAGGGAGGGGGGGGCTGCGTGCCAAGCAGGCCGGCACTTGCTCTGGAGCCATGCACAAGCCTGCGGACGGGGCAGGTCAGGTGGCATGGGCGTGAGCCCAGCAGGCAAGCATGCGCTGCGGAGCCAAGCCATGCCTGGCCTGCTTTGTGCAGTGCACCCCGCAAAGCACGGCGCACTCTGCCCCCGGGCCGCCCCCTGCTCATCCCCTGGCTGTGGCCATAGGAAGACACCGCAGCAACTGCAGCCCCCGGCCTTCGGCAGCACTGACCTTCTCACTCCCATCTGCCGCGCCGCAGAGCTTCCCCTACCGCCTGAACGAGCAGACGGGGGTGATCGACTACGACCTGCTGGAGGCCAACGCGGCGCTGTACCGCCCCAAGCTGCTGGTGGCCGGCGCGAGCGCGTACACGCGCCACTATGACTACCCGCGCATGCGTGCCATCGCGGACAAGCACAACGCCTACCTGCTGGCCGACATGGCCCACATCTCTGGCCTGGTCGCCGCTGGTGGGCCCCTTACCGGCCTTGAGTGCTGCTGCTCCTGCCGTGCCTTTGCGAGGCGGAGCACGGCTCGGCCTGGTGCCGTCCGGATACTGTGCTGCCATCGACGCGCAAACGCACACGGCCGCTCCAGGTGCCATTGCTGGAGCTTGAAACCTCGCAGCTGCCGGCCTGCCTGCCATGCATGCGGCGCCTGAGCAGCTGCAGCCGCCGTAGAGACCGCACAATGGACCTTTCCCCTTGCTCTCGCCGTACGGCTCGGCACATCCAGATCCAGATGCGAGCCAGAAACCGCCGCTGTTGGCTCTGCTGAGGCGAGGCTGCGGAGTGTCGGCTGCAGGCGTGGTGCCGTCGCCCTTTGACCAGGCAGACATTGTCACCACGACGACGCACAAGTCGCTGCGCGGCCCCCGCGGCGCCATGATCTTCTACCGCAAGGGGCTGCGCAGCGTCGACAAGAAGGGCAAGGAGACGCACTACGACCTGGACAAGCGCATCAACGCGGCCGTCTTCCCGGGCCTGCAGGCGCGCAGACCGCCCCTCTGAGCATGAGCTGCATGTGCGCTGGGCTGCCTCGCTAGCTGGCTAGCCTACATGCGCACTGCATGCGGACTCCCGCATCGATCGGCAGCTGATCCCGTGTGTGCATGTTTTGCTCACGGCGAGCCATCGACCTATGTGATCGAGCTTCGCAAGAGGCACTCCTGGCTGCGCCTGCCCGGAGCCGCTGACGCCCATTGATGCTGTGTAGGGCGGCCCTCACAACCACACGATCGCGGGCCTGGCGTGCGCGCTGAAGCAGGCGCAGGAGCCCGAGTTCAAGGCGTACCAGCAGCAGGTGCTGAAGAACGCCAAGGCGCTGGCGGGAGAGCTGCAGGCGCTGGGCTACAGCCTGGTCGGCCCCAAGGAGGGCGGTGCGTCCCCTCTTTCGCCCCTTCACCAGCTTGGTCTCCTTCCTGCTTAGGCACTGCATGCGCAGTCTGTCAACCTCTGCAGCGCCTCTGGCGGCTGACGCCAGCGAGCGGCGGCATCAATTCGAACGCCTGCTGCGGCGCGTCGCGTGCTCTCGCCACCGACCGCCGCCTCCCTTGCATCCGCGCAGGCACGGAGAACCACCTCGTGCTGGTGGACCTGCGGGGCAAGGGCGTGGACGGCTCGCGCGTGGAGCGCGTGCTGGAGCTCGCGCACATCGCGGCCAACAAGAACACGGTGCCGGGAGACAAGTCCGCGCTCGTGCCGGGCGGCCTGCGGATGGGCTCTCCCGCGCTGACCAGCCGTGGCTTCACGGAGGCCGACTTCAAGCAGGTCGCGCGCTTTGTCGACAAGTGCGCGCCCCCCGCCCGCGCCGCCACCCCTCCCCGCGGTTGCGCTGATTCCGCCGCGCTGAGCGGCTACGCGCGCGCCGCAACGCAGGGCGGTCGGTATCGCGGTCGGGCTGAAGGACAAGAGCGGGCCCAAGCTGAAGGACTTCAAGGCGGCGCTGGACGCCGAGATCCCGGCGGAGCTGCAGCAGCTGCGGAAGGAGGTAGAGAGCTTTGCGCAGGCCTTCCCGACCATCGGCTTCGAGAAGGGCGACATGAAGTACCAGGAGTAGAGTGGCGTCCTGGCTTACAAATCTGCCACAGGGATGGCCATGTGCCGTTGCTGGCAACGCCGCTCCTTCAGCCCAGTCTTGCAGGCCTGCAGGCCGTGTCTTGCCCTAATCGTACGACTGTTGTTCACTCAGGACCACACACCTCGAACTTGCCACAGTTTTGTATGTTTTCACAGCTCCTGCAGACTCCTTCGGGCGCAGAGTTTGGCCTGAACTGGCAGACGCGCTGCGGTTTTGCTGCCCCCGGCTGAAGCAGTGGCTGGCATGTGAAACCGTTCGACCGACTGATTCTCTGCACAGACTGTACATCTCTGGATTTGAAAAATTACAGCCGACCATGATTCGAAGAGCGCACGCAGCATCAGCGACCAATTGCTGGGCGTGTCGCACTCCGACAGGTCTGGCCTCCGGTTCACAGGCTGCGCTCACTGGAAAGAAGGGGGTGGAAAAAGGGTGTGACCATGACGCCTCGAGTAAACCACAACAACTATGAGAGAGCGGGGCGGGCAGGCATGTTGCAGGAGGGGTTGGAGGGGGGACCGGAGAAAGGGGGCACACTTCCCATGCCTGGCAGGAAATCCCCGCCTGGGCATCCATGGGCTGGTGGGTTGGCAGTTCCGTCATTTTATGCGTGGCGCCGAAGGGCGCCAAAAAAAAAGGTGACTCTCGCTATGGTGCCGGCGCGCAGCTGGCTCGGCCGCTCCAGCGCCGCCGGCGGACGATGCCGCAGCGGCGGCGGGGCGTTGACGTCTCAAAAGGCCGCAGGGCCATACAGAGGGGGGCGGGGTGGGCATGTGGCCTGTGGGTCGGCACTCGGCCGGCCACTGCACAGGGCGAATTTTGACCCCGGTAAACGCAAGAGAACAAATCAAAGCGGGACGCAGGGAAGCACACGCGGCAAGGACAGCAGCGTGCCCCTGGACTAGGCTTCGGCAGCCGAGGGAGGGGACGAATAGGTACGCAGCAGGGGCGAAGAAGGCTCGAACGCAATCATCATTGCGGGGCGGAGAGGGGGCTGCAACTTTTGGCTGGCTGCGCGGCTCGGTCCGCGGGGACAGGGGAGGGAGGGAGCTGCCTCCCGCCTTGAATTTTTGTCTGGGAGCGAGCGCGGCCTGGGGCGGTTCTGCACGGCCGGGCCAGACCGAGCCGCAGGAACGGGATGTGACTGCTGCCGACAGGCAATGCTCCGAAGACCGGCCGCCACATCACGAGCCCTTTCCCACAGGCCTCGGCCCGAGCATGGGCCCTCGAAGACTTTGTTTGCGACCGGACAAATGCCAAAAGGACGGCGGGGCGGGGGCGCAGGCGCGCTTGCTGCGCGGGCGCCCGCCGCAGACTGCCGCTGACTAAACGAATTGAACGCGGATGAACGGAGACGCGGCCTCTCTGGAGGCAGGTCGGGCCTACGGATCTTGCGCTCGCGGCGTCCGCCGCCCGGACAGGCCGTGCCTCCGCCGCCGCTGCAGCGGACTCGCGCAGCCGGCGGCGGCAGGGCTCTGGCTCCGCGCGGGCGGCGGGCGCGCGCTCACTGCGCAAAGGGGGACGCGTCGCAGCGCGGCTGCGAGCGGCGCTGGGCGGCGGGCGCCGTCGGGCGCGGCGGCCCCGGCTGGCGCGGCGTCCGGCTGCCGTCCTCGGGCAGTGCGCCCGCCGGCCGGTGCAGCTCGTTGCTCCTGCAGCAGCCGCCAAAGAGCTCAGGCCCCTGCCCAGACGCAGGCCCAGCAGTCCAAACAGCCACTTCCTTTCTCATCCCCCGCCTCTGCGCTTGCCGCCCACCAGGAGGGACGGCTGGATGCCTGGGCGGGCAGGAGGGGCCGCGCACCGGACGCGGAGGAAGGAGCCGGCCGGCCGCCCTTCTGGCAGGCGACCCGCCCGCACCTTGTAGTCGCCGGCGCCGCTGACGACGCGGATCGAGTGCTGCGGCGCGGCCGAGCCGAAGGGGGCGCGCTCGCGGCCGGGCGCCTCGCACGCCAGCAGCTCTACGGGCGGGCGGGCGGGCACGACGTCACGCGTGTGCAGCTGCAAAGGCGCGTGTGGGGGTGGGGTTGGGGGAGGGGGTGCCATGCCAGTTGGGTCCATGCATTGCCATGCTCGCAGAGACGTACTTGACGTTGCCAAGACGGGAAAGCAAACATTCCAGAGCCCAGCAGGCAGGCATGCAGGCATGCCGCTCTGCAGCAGGCAGGCATGCAGGCAAGAGGTTCTGAGGAGAGACCGCCGGGCAGGGGCTGAAAGGGGGCTGCACCGCCGGAGCGCGCGCCGCCGGGCCAGCCCTGGCGCTTCATCGGCGGGCGGGAGACCGGGATGCGGCCGCCGTAGACCGGCATGCTGGCCGCGCGGGAGAAGGCCTGCTCCTGCCACACGCGCTGCTGCTGCAGCCCCGCCGGCGTGGCCCACACGAGGCCCAGCTGCCGGCCCATGTCGGCCCTGCGCAGGGCACCGCCCCCTGTGGTCGGCTGCCGATGTGCTTTTGATCGGTGCATGCTTGCCTGGTCGCGGCCTTGCAAGGAGGGGCCCAGCGAACAGACTGTCTGTGACCCAGACACGCAAGCTTACTTGGCGTGCGCGCAACACAGCATCTGCGGCGCTCACAGCCGGCGGCAGCGCCCGCTGGGCTCTGTCAGGCACCGGTTCGATCCCTGGCGGCACGGCTCCTAGCCCGCATGCTTGGCACCGGGGCTGGAGGGGGAGCGCCGACCCGTCCATACTGAGGCGAGGCCCGCCCATGCCTGGCAGCGCCGGCCACGTCTCCTCCGCATCCGAGTGGCTGCCGCGCCGCCCGCCCAGCCGGCTGGGTTCCGCTCGGGGGGGCGCGCCGCCGTGGTGGCCGGCCCAGCCGCCTGCGCCAGACAGCCAGCCTGTGTGACTCACCGGCCCGGGGCGGCAGGGAGGCTCCTGCTTGTCTCAGAGACAGGCCGACGGGCCCGCAGTTTGGCTACGACCTTGGTTCGCGAGCCGAAAGCTGGTTCGGGCTGCGGGGGTCGAGGCGCGCCTGGCAGGCAGGGCTCGTGCCAGCCGCTGGTGGCGCCGGCCGCGATGGCTCCGGTCGACTGCGCGCTGCAGCTCGAGAAGGGGCTCTGGCGCGGCCGTGGCAGGGCTCTCGCCGCCGCCGGCGGCGGCTCCTCCTGCAGCTGCCAGCCCTGCGGCTGCGGCTGCACCTGCTGCTGCTGGTGCTGCTGCCACCGGAAGGCGGACTCCTCTGCGCGGCCGTGCAGCACCGAGGCAGGAGTCAGCGCACGGTCAGGGAGCGATTCGCGGGGGCGAGGTGAACTGGCACTGGTGAGGCGCACCTGGCAGGGGCGTGGAGAGGAGGTCCAGCAGCGCAGGTGGCAGGCTGTCTCCTCCTGGGTCCAGACCGTCCAGAACTAGCATGTCATGCGGCGGCAGGTCCGCGAACAGGCGGCTGGTGTCGCCGTCCCCTACGCTGCCCATGCCCGGCAGCAGCTCGCTTGTCTGCGTCGTCGAGCCGGGTTCGGATGCCCGCACCAGCAGCGGGCTGTGCGCCGAGCTGTGAGAGTCCATGGGCAAGCCGCCGGCACCAGACACCTCGGCTGAGGCGCTGTGCTCCTGCTGGAAAACAAAAAAAATAGGTCAGCCGGCCGCCGCGTTGTAGGGGGACGCGCGGGCGTGTCGCAACCGCCGGGAGCGTGCCTGGTCGTCGACAAAGGGTTTGATCCAGGAGGCATCCAGCGCCAGGCCCTCCGCTGCGAAGGGATGCATAAGCCCGGTCTCGGGCAGCAGCGCGCCCTCACCCTCCTGCGTGGCAGCAGCGATCAGGATTACTGCTCGCATCCGGTACTGTTTGCCGGAGAGAGGAGGCCCCGAGCGCGGCCCCCTTCAACGATCCTCGGCCGAATCCGAGTCGGCACCACGACTACTTCGCCAAACAGCCAGGCCACGGCCCATCTCCGCGCAGAGCAATGGCATCGTCTCGAGGAAAACGTGTCGCAGAGTCGCGCGTGAAAGCGCCTCCAATCCCCGCGCCGACAGAAGCTCACAGCGCAATCCAGTCTCGGCCCCCGCGCTACGCAGGCCTCTCACTGCCCTCCGCTCCATTGACCATCTCGGGAAGGCGACTGGCCGGGTGCCAGTATGGCACGAGCCGGCGGGCGCGCGCACCCACTCCGCCCACTTGCGCGCGATCGCCGTGATCCCGCGCCCCACCGGTCAGGTGGGGGGGCCAGGGGGCGCACCTCGGGGTTCATGCCGGCCAAGCGCCCCTGGTTTACGCAGGCGGACGGTCACAGGGGTGGGTTCCGCCCAGCTCACAACCTAGATTTCTGTATCGGTCACAATGCTCTTGATCTCACAGACTCGGCCACTGGAAGTCAACAGGAAAGGGTACTCGGTTTGCGCACCACCATCCAAGAAACGCATGAACAACTCGAGGCCGGCGGTTCAATGCGGCCGTACGGGCAGGCTCCCCAGGTGGGAGGAAACGGTCAGGGCCTGACAGGCAGGGGACGTGTCAGAGCTAGGCGGGACGCTGTGAAAGAAAGGAGCCGCCGCAAGGGGCGCGCAGCGGAACAGTAGCAGCAGAGCAGCGCGTGCATGCGACAGAGCGGGCAGCCGCGTGCGGAACCAGAAAACAGGGCAGGAAGTGAAAACGGTGCGGGTAGGAAGCAGTGTACGAGCAAGCCCGGCGGATGCCTGGGAAGGGGCGCGGAATGTGCAGGGCCACCACCGCCAGGAAGCCGCGGGTCGGTTGGATCGGCTCAAGACGCCCGAGCGCCAGCCGGCAAGCGCGCAGGGCGGCGCCAGGGTCGAGGCCTCATCTGTTCTCTGGCGCATTCATTTGGGGGGGGGGGGGGGCGCCTCAACAGCCTCACATCGCGTGGTGCGAGAGGTGGCAGTGCGCCGCCTCTGCCAGGATGCCGCCGATCTCGCCGTCGTCCTGGTTGGCGAACGCTGCAGCCGCGCCCGCACGGGGAGCGAGTCAGCCGCCGCCCCGCCAGTCCGCCCGGCCGGCTCCAGGAGCAGCAGCAGACCGGCAGGGCCGAGGCATCGAGACGCACAGCGGGCGCCTGCCGCCAAACCCGCCTGCTCGCTCGGGCTTGCAGGCACGGCAGCCGTCGCGCGCAGCTTCCGAGCAGCAGCACTGAACGGCAGAATGCTTGGCTGGCAGCGTGCGCGCGCTGGCCAGGCCGGCGGCTGCCCAGCGGCTGCAGGCGCACCGGTGAGCATGGAGTCGGGCATCTCCAGCAGGCCCTTGTTGACAGAGTAACTCAGGTTGGCGAGCGCGCGTCCGAACCAGGGGTGCGCCTTGAGCTCGTCGAGGCCGATGCGCGCGGCCGGCTCGCGCTGCAGCATGCGGCCCAGCAGGTCCTGCGCGGGCCTGCAGGCGGGCGGGCGCCGGCGCCTGAGCTTGCGTGGGGGGCAGCGAGGCTGGACTGGGCGGCGAACGCTCTGCCGGGGCTCCAGCGGATACGCAGCTTTTTCGGGGGATGGGCGCCGGCGAGTTCCCATGCAATGCACACATGGCTGTCCCAGGAGGCGACCGCCGGCCCCGTCACTGCAAACCAGGCTTCCCTGCCGCCGGCTCGAGGCTCCGTGCTGCGAGCCCGGAGGCAGCCACCATCCCCAGCGGCTGCCGCAGGCAGGGCCTGCCTGCCCGGCGGCGCCGGCCCCGAGGGCGCGCCTGCTAAGGTGGCCCGGCCGGGGGTACTGCGCGGCCGCGATGCGCTTGAAGAGACGCGTCATGGCGGCCGCCTCGCCGAGCTTGTCGTCCTCCGGCCGGCTGAACGGGAAGGCGCCTGCGGGCGGCAGGCAGTCGGTCTACTTTGCGTGTCTTGGGAACCCAAGTTTGGGCGCCCGAACCTCGGGTGCGGCGGCGCTGTGATGGGCAGCTCCCGCAGCTCGGCCCTCTGCGAGAATGCCGCGCAGTCAGGCGGGGCGTCCCCTGGGGGGCCATGCAGCGAGCCCCCCCCATGGACCGCCAGAGCTCCGTTCTGGGCTGGGCCCACCGGCCGCAGCCTCCAACCACAGGCGCCGGGGCCAGCGACTGCCCTGCCCGCCTGTGAGGTCAGCAGCCTCACTCACCCTGAGGCTTCCACTCAAAACGCTCGCGACCGAGCAACAGACAACACGTGCAGGCCGGCCGCTTGCCGCAAGGCTGCCGTGAGCGCCAGACTCCAGGAGCCAGGATTCGTCCCAAAAGACTGCGCAGTTTACCGGGCGAGGGGGGCCGCGCACCGGTCAGCATGGCGAACAGCAGCACGCCGAGCGACCACACGTCGGCCGTGCGGCCGTCGTAGCGGTTGCCGCCCGCGAGCACCTCGGGCGCGACGCACTCGGGCGTGCCGCAGGCCGTCTTGCAGACGCTGTCCGCGGCCTCATCCTTGCTGAAGCTGCGGCCAGGGCGGGGGCGGGCGCGGGGTCAGTCACACGGACGCTCGCTGGGAGCGCGTGCCTGCGACGCACTCTTGGAGAGGCAGCTGCGGGCTGGCAGGCCGGCCTGTGCTGGGTCGCAAGGCAGCAAGCAGCCCTGCTGGGGAGGGCGCCAGTGGGGCAGACTCTGGCTGCAGTGGAGGCTGCCAGGGGAGGCGCGGGGAGGGGGCGTGCCCAAAGTCGCAGAGCTTGACGATCGGCGGCTGGCTCGGGTCGGGCCCGGACGGCACCAGCAGCACGTTTTCCAGCTTGATGTCCCTGGCAGAGGGCGGCGGCGGGCGGCTCGACTCTCGAGGCAGCAGGCGGGCTGAAGGGCCACAGCCCGCAGCCTGGTCTGCCCGGCATGCAACTTCGTCTCGCACGCAACACTCGTCATCCCATCTCTAACGGGTTCCTTCCCCGCCGCTTCCTTCCGCCCGGGCAGCCAGCCTCAGGATCGCCCACCTGTTGACGATGCCCTGTTGGTGGCAAAACTCCACGGCGACGACCAGCTGCTGGAAGATCAGCCGCGTGCGCTCCTGCGGGGGGCGGGCGGGGCCGCCTCAGGAAGCGGCAGACCTCGGAGCTCCTAGATCTCGGCGGTGCGACGGTAGTCGAGCCGAGTGAGAGAGAGGGGCAGAGGCGAGTGGTGCCGCTCTGCGAGACTCTGGAGGCACGCAGGCGCCTGCCACCCGCAGCCAGCAGGAGGGGGAGGGGGCACCTCTGACAGGCCGCGGCCAGGGCGCGCGCTCTTAAAGGTCTGGATGTAGGCCGACAGGTTGCCGCCGGGAGCGTACTCAAACACCATGGCCAGGCATCCCTCCGTGAGGAACACCTGCATGGCGCCGGGGGCGACTTTCCAGCTGCCTTTCCCCCCTCTGCCTAGCGTTGTGTGCCGGCGGCTGCTCGCTGCGCCTGCTGGTTGTGCGCCTCAGGCCATAGACAGAAGGCAGGCGAGACGCGCGGCTGCTCGCTGCGCCTGCTGGTTGTGTGCCTCAGGCCATAGACAGAAGGCAGGCGAGACGCGCGCTAAGCCGGCCGGGTGCGCCTGATTAGGAGGGGCGTGCCTCGCGCAGGGTGATGATGTACGGATGCAGCGCGCACAGCCGCAGGTGCGCGATCTCCCGCTCGGCGGCGCGAGCCGTCGCGACCCCGCGCGGCAGCAGCTTGATGGCCACCTCCTCCTGCGGGCACGGGGCGGCGGGCAGGCTTTGGAACGCCGCGCGAAGGACCGCCGCCGGAGCACCACGCCCTCGCTGACCGGCAGGCAGCCTTGCTAGCTGCAAGGGCGGTTCGCGGCCGCACTGCGCAGAGTCCAGGCAGGGGAGGGATCTGGTGGCTCGCCTCGGCGCGCGTGTCCAGGCAGTGGTAGACGGCGCCGCAGCTCCCCCGGCTCAACTGGCGCAGCACGCGGTAGTGTGAGTGCCCCTCCAGCGGGTCCTCCAGCCCCTCGATCTCGCAGGAGGAGGCCGGCGTGAGGCCGCCCGGCAGCGGGCCGCCCCTGCCGCCGCCGCCGGCGCGCCGCAGCCAGGAGAGCCGCGAGCTGGCGGCGCTGCTGACGGAGGCCGGCGTTGACGCCTTTGGCGGCGGCGCCACGTCCGCCTTGGACTTGGCCGGCCGCGGGCCCGGCAATGGCGGGCCGCTCCAGGCGCGCTGGCTCGTCTGGCCCGCGAAGAGCAGGGCCTCCAGCTCGGCCACCGGCTGCGGCCGGCCCACGGTTGAGGCGTCGGACCGCGGCAAGCTGCCGCCGCTGAGCAGCGCGTCCGAGCGGGCCGAGGCGGCGCTGCTGGTCGCCGTCGTCAGCGAACCGCTGCAGCGGCGGCACGGCCGGGCGGCCGCGCGGGGGGACGGCGTGCCGGGGCTGCCGGCCCGCGAGGAGCGGCCCCACGAGTCGCTCGTCCGCAGCCTGCAGAGGTGGGCTCCTCGGTCTGGGAGGGGGCTGCGAGGCGGGGCAAGATCTGTCTTGAAATGGACGCGCCAGCAGACGCAGGTGGAAACCAGTGGCAGCAGCTAGCTGGCTGATGGGCATGGGAGGCGGGGCGCCGCATGCGCCGAGGGGTGGACACACTTGGAAATCGACGGCTGCGGCTCGTCCAGCACGGCGCCGGGCATCTCGAACCGCCCGCACAAGTCCGAGAAAGGATCGCTGCTCGCGGGGGCAGGGGAGTCTCCGGGCGCGAGGCCGGCGGAGGGGATCGATGCTCCGCCGTCCCTTGCGCGTAACCAGACACGATACGAGTGTTCAGACTCTCACATCGCACACAGCCAGCCCGCCGCGCCCGGCCCCCAGCCGCCGGCAGCTGTGTGAAAGTTAGCCGAATCCTTACCTCAGCAACACAAGGCGGAGGATGTTGCGGGGAGCTTCTGTGAGACGGTGTGAGACATCAGGGATCACACCTGAGCGCGGCCACATCCTCGGCAGCAGGATTAGCCGCGCGGCCTGCCGCGCTCCTTGGACGTTCTGCATCTCCAGGTTCCGCCGGAGGAGAGAAGCAGCCCAATAGGCTCTTCATGTTGATGCGGCACCCCCCGTGAGGCTGCCAGCGCCCGGGGGGCCGGACGGGCGCAGCAATGCGCGGGCCGGGATTTCTGGAAACGCAAAGCGAGTCGCCCCACGCCCCACCTATGGGCGAGTTGGACAGCCGAGCTGATCGGCCAACCCACAGCTCGCAAAGTCAGTGGGGCTTCAAATTCGCCGCTCGTGGGGCTTCCGCGTTCCGAGATTGGCGGTGCCGCGGTGCCGCAACATTCCGCCGCTAAGGCCACTCAGCATTTCCGCCATACGCGCAAGGCAAGAACGACGCACCTGCGCCTGTCCGATCATTGCTGGCTGCTGCACGCGCAGGAAGCGATGGCCTGATTTCTCAGCCGGAGCATGCCTCCAGGCGCCAACTGCACCGTATTCGCCTGCATAGGCCTCTTCGTCCTTATTTACGGCACCGCCGTCACCTGTGTCGTGCGCCCCCCGCTCGCTTGTAAACGCAAGTCCTGCCCTGATTGGCTCCTGGCAGCTAGGCGGGCAGACGCTGACACCTCTGGTGCCGTCGCCGCAGATCATCCCCTGGCTCAGCTACAGCGTGCCGGGCGTGTTGAATCTGGGCGTGCTGACGGTCGACACGGGGATCGCGCTCGTGTGTTACCTGCTCTGCGTCTACACCGACCCGGGCAGGCAAGCTGCCAGCGTTGAAAGATTGACGCTGCCAGAGCATCATCCGCCCACTGGCGACCGAGCCCGACTGCTTTGGCCACATTTCAGGGTGCCGGACGACTATGCACCAGATGCCGAGGACGGCAAGGTCATGCTGGAGGTCAAGCGAAAGGTGCGGCGCTCCTACCGAATGCCTTGTCCAGGCACTAGCCCATCCAACTGCTGAGGGCGCATGTCGGTGCCCGCAGAGCGGCGCTGTGCGCTTCTGTCAAAAGTGCGATCGGCACAAGCCGCCGCGCTCGCACCACTGCCGGCTGTGCCGGCGCTGCGTGCTGCGCATGTGCCACCACTGCCCCTGGATCAACAACTGCGTAGGCCATGGCAACTACAAGGCCTTTTTGTTGTTCCTGCTGTGTAAGCTTCCCTCCCCCCAAGCTCAGCCTCCCTCTGGCGGCCTCTGCTGATCGTCACAGGCTTGTACTGCTGCCTCGCTGTGGGGTGCAAGGCCCAGCACTGCTGCAGCAGCGCTTGCCACACAGGCCCTTTGAACGATGGCCCGCTGCTCCGCCAGGCCCGCCTGTCTCCCAAACAGCTGCTATGCCGTGCAGACGTGAACGCCGCGATCTTCCACGCGCTCGGCCTCTTCATATCGCATGCGGTGTACGTCGTCGGCATGCACTCGGCGAAGCGGGCGCACACGCTCAAGACCGGCCCGGGGGCGCGCGTCACCGGCCAGGCGACCGCGCTGTGGGCCGTCCTGCAGGTGCAGGCCGCTGTGCCTCATGGCCTCTGGGCTGCGCGCACTGCAGTGGCAAAAGCTGAGCGAGCCAGTTTGAGAGCTGCCTGCTGTTTGGGTCGAATGGGCCTGTGCAGATTGCAGGCCCACTGGTCCAGCCAGAGAGAGAAGACATCAAGACGCCAGTCCTGTGAGTAACGACCCTCTGGCCGGGCCTCTCTAAGCGCTGGGTGCTGGCTGCAGACTGTGTGCACCGCGCTCAGCCTTCCGCTGGCGATCGGGCTCGGCATGCTGCTGGCCTGGAACGCGTACCTGGTCTGGAACAACAAGACAACGATAGAATACCACGAGGGCGTGACGGCACGAGTCGCCGCTTCCAAGGCCGGCCAGGCGTACCGGCATCCCTACGACATTGGCGTGTGCGGCAACCTGGCCGCGATCTGCGGCCCCCGGCCGCACCTGTGGCTGTTCCCGACGCGCGCAGCTGCCGCTGGGGACGGCCTCGCGCACGTTACTGCGTGGGATGAGCGGGAACCTGAGCGGCTGCTGGCCGGCCTGTAGCATACATCCGCCGGTGCCCATTTGCAGGCCCCGTCTCGTCGTGCTCGGTCCCGCTCTGCTGATTGCTTGGTCACTGCTGTGTGCCTGGTCACATCTGAGCGAGCATCCCGCGCCTGATTCAGGCTGCCTGAGAGGTGGAGTAATTTGGGGCACCAGGTTTTTGAAGTTCCCGCCACTGGAGATCGCCAAGCCCTGAACGCACGCTTGCGCAACGCGCCAAAGCAGCTATTGCTGGATGGTTACCTTGAGGGGACAGTGGTGGATGGCGAGCGAGCGCGGGGTCGCTTGCGGGGCGCGCGGGCAACGCCGGGCAGGCGGCACTGGCACTTGAAAGGGGCCTGCGCGGCCATGGACCGGTGAGCAGGGCGCCGCTCGGATGCTTTGAAGCACTTTTAGCTGATGGAAGTGCCCACGAGGGCATCTGGCTGTCGGAACGCCGAGCCCTTGAGTTGGGCAACATGTGCACATGCCCTTCCCCAATGTGTGCCAGCGCGCGAGCTTCTCTCACGAGGTCATGGCTTGAAGCCACAATAGCACACGGTCCCACGGCTGTGCTGCGTTTGCGAAATGGGAGCTCTTCAGGCCGTCCAGGGGGGCCTGCACTGGGCGTGCGGCGGTTTCACTGCTGGTCGCGGCTGCAGGTACAAGGCGCTCTCCCAATTGGGCGACGGCAGCTACGGCTCCGTCTGGAAGGCCATTCACCGCGAGACTGGCGAGGTGGTGCGTGCTTCCACCCCCCACTTGTTTCTCCAGCCCAGCTTTGTCTCGGGCAAAAACCCGCCAGGCCTGGAGCTGGAACGCCCGAGTGCCTGTCCTTTGCCGCACAGGTGGCAGTCAAACGCATGAAGCGCAAATACTTCTCCTGGCAAGAGTGCATGGGCCTGCGCGAGGTGTGCAGCCTGCGGCGGCTCAGCCACCCCTCCATCGTCAAGCTCAAGGAGGTGATCCGCGAGAACGACGTCTTGTTCATGGTGTTCGAATACTGCGTGAGGCCCCTTCCCTCTGCCAGGGCCACCCAGCAGCATGCAGAGCTGTCAGCACCGCCCTTCTCTCGACGCCTGAGGCTGCAGCTATGTATGGCTCATCTGCCCAGCGCACCAGCCCGGCAGCGCCCTCGAGCAAGCAGCAAGCCCCAGCTGCTCCGGCGCCGCAAGAGCAGGCCCTCCAACCCTCTGACGGCTGCGGCTGCAGGAGCACAACCTGTACCAGGTGATGAAGCAGCAGCAGGGGCGGCCGTTCCCAGAGGCGCGCATCCGGCTGTGGATGTATCAGATGCTGCAGGGGCTGGCCCACATGCACGCGCTCGGATTCTTCCATCGCGACATGAAGCCGGGTTCGGCCGCCTTTCCCCTGCTGACAGAGGGGAAGCCTTGCATGGTGAGGCGCGCAGAGGCGGGAGGCTCCGCAGCAACTCCGCTTTGGCGACTTGCTCCGCACGCCCTGCCGAGCCGGGAGCTTGCTTCGTGAGCAGGCCAGCACTGATGAGCCCTTCCAGATGCTGCGGCTTCCCTCGCCGCCCTGCCGGCAGCTGCCTGACGCCACAGGATCAAGCGCTGCGGCTGAGCCGCCGGCTGTCTGTCGGTGCGGCAGAGAACCTGCTGGTGCACGGCGAGCGGGTGATGAAGATCGCCGATTTTGGGCTGGCCAGGTGAGTCACGACTCAGCCTGCAATCCGCAGCCTCTGGGGAGCCGCATGCCAGCTGCCTGTGACGCGGCTGGGCCTTGCAGGGAGACCGCCTCGCAGCCGCCGTACACCGAGTACGTGTCCACGAGGCGAGCTCTCCCACCCTGCAGCGCTGCCTGTGTGTGTGAAGCCGCATCCCCATGCTAGCCGCCGGTCGGTGCTACAGCAGCCAGGCGCCCCAGCAGACATCCTGCCCTACAGCCAGTGTTGCATTCCTGCCCCGATGCGAGCCCTGGAGCGTCAGCATGGCTCCTGTGACAAGATGCGGCAACGGAAGGACCCCTGTTCGCGGCGCACTTGGGCGAGCCTGTCTGGGAGAGACAAGGGGAAAATGGCGTGCAAAGGGAGCCTGCTGCCTGGCAGGTGGTACCGTGCGCCTGAGGTGCTGCTGCGCAAGGCGGACTACTCCGCCCCGGTCGACATTTTCGCGGCCGGCGCCATCATGGCCGAGCTCTTCATGCTGCGCCCGCTGTTCCCGGGGGCCACCGAGGCGCGGCCCCTGCTGCTGGACCGCCTGGGAGGGGCGCGCGCCGAGTGGCTGGGGAGCAGGAGCAGCAGAGCGGGGGGCCGGCATGTCTGGCATGGTGCCACAAGGGCGCAGTTTCGGCCGCGCTGGCCCAGTGCTGCCGACTGCCGCCGCCCAGCACACTCTGCCTCGGCGGTGCCCAGCTGGCAGCGACGGTGCAGGCAGCGATGAGGCTTCCTGGCACAGCTGACACGGCTCTCCCTGTCCCCCTTCCTGCAGATCGACGAGCTGTGCAAGATCGCGGCCGTGCTGGGCAGCTTTGACGCCGACTCCTGGCCGGAGGGCGCCGCGCTCTGCGCCCGCATGGGCTTCCGCCTGGAGCCGCAGGCCGGCCAGCCGCTGGCACAGCTCATGCCGGCCGCCTCGCCCGCCGCCGTCAACCTCATCGGCCGGCTGTGCCAGTGGCAGCCGGCGCGGCGGCCGAGCGCGGCCGAGGCGCTGCAGCACCCGTTCTTCGAGGCGCGCCCCGCCTCCCCCGGCCCCCCATGCCGCACGGAGGCTGTGGCAGCAGGAGCAGTGGCGCAGGGCGAGGCTGCCTGCGAGCGTGGCGATCCAGCCATTGTCACAAGCCGCGCAGTCGCTGCCTGGCTGCGACCTTTTTCGGCGAAAAAGGTCCACGGGAGCAGTGACCCAGTCACGAACCCAGCGAGCAGCATGCGTGTTTGAGGAGGCAGTGCGGTGGCTTGCTCGGCCGCGGGTCCGCCAGGGGCAGGCGCCCAGAGCCAAGCGTGCACTCGCGCAGCAGGCGGGTTGTCCTTTTCGCATGGGGCAGCCCCAGCCGCAAAGCCCCAGCACTTGAACGTTCTGCGGGATCTCTTCCAGGAAAGGGCGGCTCCATGCCAGGCGGCCTGTCTGAGATGGCCGGCCTTTTGGCCACAGGAGCTGCGCGGTGCGGCGGCGGGCGGCGGCGTCCCGCGTGTGCTGCGCGAGCGCACCAACAACACCGCGGCCGCGCCGCCGGCGGCAGATGCGGAGGGCCAGCAGGCGCAGCCGGCGGCGGAGGCTCCGCCAGCGGCGGCGGAGGCGGCGGGC
>BHFV01000083.1:0-58803 GCA_003568905.1 Trebouxiophyceae sp. KSI-1 | reverse complement strand
GCAGCCGCTCGGCGGCGGCGTCGTCCGCGGCCGCACGCGCTGCGCGCTCACCCGGGTCCTCGAGCCCCGCGCTCGCGGACAGCAGCGCGGCCGCGCCGAAGCGCGCGCGCCCGCGCGTCAGCAGCTCGAGCGCGAGTCGCGCGCCGAGCGAGTATGCGACCAGCACCGTTGCCTCCGGCAGGCGCAGCGCGGCGCAGAGCCCCTCCAGCGCGCTGGCCACCGCGGGCACGCCCAGCGCGTCGCCTGCACACGCGCATTGGCGAATTCAGCCGACAGAACGGGGCGCGAGCGCGCCAGCGCGGGGGAGGGCGCGGCGGCGGACCTGCGCTCGCTTCGGAAGGCGCAACTGTGGATCCGCCGTGCCCCGGCAGGTCGACGGCGACGCATTCTGCCGCGCGCGCGGCCAGCCCAGCCGCGATCGGCGCCCAGTCCTCGGCGCCGCCCAGGAAGCCGTGCAGCAGCAGCACCGGCGGCCCGCGCCCGCCGCCGCGCCAGCGCTGCAGCCGGAAGCTGTAGCGTCCCTTGTCTGTGGTGACATCCACCTGCTGCGTCTGGCTGGCGCTCACGCCGGCGCCGGATAGCCGCAAGGCGTCCAGCGGCGCCGCCAACACTCGATCCGCCATCGCCAGAGCGATGCCCGCCTCATCGCCTGCATGCCAGACCGGTGAGCGCTCACAGCAGCCCTCTCGCCTGCCAGAGCTGCCTAGCACAGCGAGAGGCAGGTGGCCGTGCCTTCGCCGCGCTCGGGCAGCATCACCGGCTCTGCCAGGTCCTCCTGCAGCCAGCCGGCAGTGCCGAGGCCATGCCGGATGCCAGCCTGGCCAGGCAGCCCCTCCATGGCAGCCGCCAGGTGGCAGCAGTGCGCCAGGCCCAGGCTGCTCTCAAAGGCGGAGCTGACCACGACCTGCAGGCGGCACATGACTTCATAAAAAACGATCCTGTTGCCATGCGCGCCTTTTCAGATACATGCTCCGGCAGGCTGCATGATAGAGCGCGCATGCAGCTGTGTTGCATAGCGAGATCTTCTCCTCCCACCAGACCCAGGCGTCCAAGGCATCCAAGGCTTGCAAGCCAGCAGCGAGGCAGGCCTCTGAGGCTGCGTGCCTTCATGCCTGACTCTGCGGCGATTCGGGCGATGGCCATGCAGCGGCTAGGCCCGCCAGCGACCGCCGGCTTGAGGACGAGCGCCGCCGGCCGCGCCTCTGCCAGCAGCGCCCGCAGGCGTGCCTCCAGGCTGTCTCCGCGGCCGGCGGTCAGCAGCAGGCGGTCCAACGACTCGTCGAGCGCGACCGCCAGCCCGGTGGCCTGCGTGAGCTGCGGCAGCTGCTGCGGCCGCTGCAGCGGCTCCTCGGTGTACTGCAGCCGGCAGGCCAGGCCTGAGAGCGGAGGCAGGAGCAGCTGCGGGGAAGCTGCCTGCTTGGGCAGTGACGGGCGCCGCGCCTCGAGCCCCGCGGGGGCAGCCAGGCGGGCGAAAGTGGCCGCCGCTTCCAGGCTCCAGGCGCGGTTGGCGTCGACTCGCAGCGCCACCGCCGGCCCGACCGCGGCCCGCACCGCCAGCACGGCCTCGGCGTCCTGCTCCGGGCGCGGGCGCCTGCCGACCTGCTGCCGCAATCAAGCGGGCTTTCGCCACCGGGACGGGGCTTGCCGGTGGCTGCGCGGGTGCGCGCTGGGAGCGCACCTTGATCTTGAGGCAGCCAAAGCCGTGGGCGGCGACCAGCTGCCTGGCTGCGGCAGCCGCCTCGGCCGGCGGGCCCTCGTGGCTCAGCAGCCCGTTCACCAGCACCCGTTCAGGGGCGGCAGCGGCACCGTCCCGCGACAGGAGCGCGTGCAGCGGCACGCCAGAAGCCGCTGCGGCCGCCGCCAGCAGCGCGCCCTCCAGGCCGCAGAGGACGGAGGGGAACAGCTCGCCGGCGTCCCCGACGCCCACTTCCGCCTCCAGCCAGCCGGTCAGGCCGCCCTGCGGCAGCGCCCAGCTCGCTCCCGGCCAGCAGCGCCCGATGCAAGCGGGGTGAGGGTGAGTAAGGGCGAGCGTGCCGGCTGGTGGGGAAAGTCGGGTGGCAGGCGGCGGCCCGGCAGCAGCTGGCAGAGCAGCGCCAGCTGCTGCTCGGCTTCCTCCAGCGACTCAGCGTGCAGCCCTGCAGCGCATCGCGCCGCAGCTGCTCAATCGACATGCTCCACGCTGCCTGGGAGGAGCATGACTCTGGAAACAAGGTAGCAGGCCTGGCAGCGGCGAGACCTCCCCGCGGCCGGCCGCTGTGCCTCTCCCGTCGGCGCCGCGCAGCCGCAGCTGCAGCACCAGGCCCGCCCGCTGCCGCCCGCCCGCGCCCGTGGTGACTGCCTGCTGCAGCGGCAGGCAGAAGCGGTGGAAGACCGCGTCCGCTATGGTGCCGCCGCCCGGCTCGCCTCCGCCTCCGCCTCCTGCAGCCCGGCAGCAGCGCCTCTCATGTCGGCGAATGCTGGCAGCCTCGCCCATGGCGCTGGGGCAGCGCCCCACCTGCCGGCGCGCCCCACCTGGGCTGCCGCCGCCGCCGCCCGCCCGCGCATCCATCGCCGCGGCGACGGCCGCCTGCACGCGCGCCTGCAGGGCGCGGTGCTGCGCGACGTTCGTCGCGCGTGACGTGACGACCTCGACGACCGAGTGGCGGTTCAGGCCCCAGGCCGCCTCCAGCGCGGGCGCCAGCTCGCCCGGCGCGGTGACTCGCTGGTGGGCGATGCCTTGCGCGCGGCACATGCCTGCGGACGGCGGCGGCCGCGCTCAGGCCCGCAGGAAGTGCGGCTGCCGACTCGGGTGCTTGCAAGAGGGCTGCAGCCGCATTGAACGCGGATCGGCAGCGCATGCCGCATGGCACGTGGTGACAGGCAGAGCATGCTTGGAGGGGGGCCAGGCTGGGCTGCAGAGTGCTGGCGGAGGCATGTCCCGCAGGCAGCAGAGTGTCCTCCTGTCCCTTACTGAGGGAGCTGTCGGACCTGCGAGGTCCACGTTCTGCGGCGTCGACCACAGCTCCACGAACGTCTCCTCCGGCACCTCGGACGCGATCGGCAGAAAGTCGAAGATGCCGCCGCCGCCATTGTTCACCAGCACCACTGTCAGCGGCGGGTGGGCGCCGCCTGCAGCGGGCCCCGGCCAGGCCTCAAGCGCCATTTGGGCTGCCAGCCTGACTCCGCCTGTGGCAGCAAGGTTCCTCCTGGCGGCACATGTTTCCGGTGGAAGCGGGAGGGGCCATCAGCACACGAGCGAGTCCCAGACCACTCAATAGCCGGCCCAGCCGCGGCCCATGGGCCCCATGCGGCTCGTGTGGCGGTCATCCCCGGCTTCAGCGCAGGTGCCTGCGGGCGGCAGGGGGCCTGACCGGTACGCAGCAGGTTGAGGCCATTGATGTCGTGGAGGAAGGAGACGTCGCCGATGAGCAGCGTGGCCGCGCGGTCGAGGCCAAAGGCAAAGCCGGCGGCCGTGGACAGGACGCCGTCGATGCCCGAGGCGCCCCGGTTGGCGGCCAGGCGTGCGCCCAGGCCCTGCGGTACGCGGCCGATGCCTGGGCTGGCGTCTGCAGGCGCGGCCGGCGCAAAGGCGTCCAGGTCCCGGATGGGCATGCTGTTGCCGACAAACAGCGCGTCGCCTGCACATCCAATGGGCCGCTGAGTCAAAGGCCAAGGTGGGGCAGCATGGTGCGCACTGCGGCCAGAGCGTGTGCGCCTCGCACCTTGCGGCAGGCGGCGCGCGACCTGGTAGGCGATGAACGGCTCGGTCAGCTCCTCTGGCTCCTCCAGCGCCGCCGCCAGCTCGTCCGCCGCCGCCGCGTCCAGATCGCCCAGCAGGCGCCTGTAGTCTGCGGCTGCGTCCTGCAGCGGAAGCAGCAGCGTCAGCTAGGCTGTGGCGGTGGAAATTGGCAGTGGGGCTGGGCCAGGTGGGCTGGCTAGCTGGCAGCTGGCGCTCGCCTGCTCGTGGGCACGTGCCCGACTGCTCCTTCGTGGCTTGGCTCTCCCCGGTGAAGATGTGGAGGCGGCGCTGCAGGAGCGCCGCCGCTCACGCAGCGCTTCCGAGCTGGTGACGCAATGGTGCGCCAGGTGGCCGACAATCAGCGACACGCTGCTTTGAGAGGCTATACGAACGCTCGACATGCCGCTTCGTCCCTGTTACCTCTGTTCGAAGCGGCAAAGATGGCAACTTTTGGAAGCTGATGCAAGCGTGGATGTCGCGCGCTGGGAATGCAGGGGCGTGCCAGATTCTGGCGCTGATGCTTGCTCCTTGCTTATATGCGTCAAAAAAGGAATGAGAGAGCCGACCAGATTGTAGAAGCGCAGCGCAGCTGAGATCGCCGTGCAGAGGTGGACATTTCATCAGTCTGGGCAGCTCGTCCATCTGAAACTTTCCGATCTCTCTGACATATCGCCTCGCTTGCAGCAAGCAAATTCAAATAGCCATGCAGGTGGCGCATGCCATGCGCATGCACCTTCTGAGCGGGCACGGCGCGCCTCGACGCCACATAGTCCGCTGTACAGCGCCTCACCAAAGCTGCAAAGTCGCCGCCAGCTGCTCATTATTGCGCCCAGAAGCCGTGCAGACGCTCCTGCAGCGGGCGTCCCGGTCGCTGGCGGGCTCGATGGCTGCGCTGCTGGCTTCCGCGTGCGTGGCGACCTGCGGCTACGCGGCGCCTGACGCCTCGCCTCTACTGGACCCCAGTGTTCCGGTGGTACGTCTCTATATCGGGCTTGCAGGCAGGCCCAGCACTCCTGCTTGCCTCACCGTGAGCTGGCTCTGCTTGGTGCAGCTGGACCTGGCGCGCATGGTGCCGGACGTGCAGGAGCAGCAGCTGGTGGAGGGCATCCAGGAGCTGCAGGGGTGCGCAGCTGTGCTGTCCTTTCAATGTATGCGCGTTCGGCCTATCGCTGGCTGTTTCACAGCAGACGGCCTGCGCGTGCAGACGGACAGGCTGGAAGGTGCGGCTGCTAACGCGGAACGGCCCGGGAGACGGCCCGAGCGCCGACGAAATCCGGCGAGCCTGGGGCTACGACGCGCAGACAGCGATTGTCGTATGTGACCCTACCTCGCCAAACGTGCTCAACTTCATAGTAAGCAGCACCTTCCCCCTCCCTGCTGAGAGCGGCCGTCTGTCTGCCTCAAGCCAGCCTTTGGCGGGTGCGCGCCACTAACAGCCAGCCAACAGCTCAGCACTGCCTGGGCCTGCAGGCGGGAGATGAGGTGGGTCAGCTGCTGCGGCGCGGCTTCTTCATCGAGCTGCAGAGCCGCTTTGGCAACATGTTTTACGTGCGCGAAGAGGTCGGGGGGGACCGCCCTGCCCCCGCGCAGCCGGCCTGCTTGGCAGGAAAAGGGCCTGCTCATGCGGCGCCTGCTGGCCGCAGGGAGAGGGCGCCGCGGTGGTGAACGCGGTCGGCGCCATGCTGGCTTGCCTGGACCAGGGCGGCTGCGCCGTGGTGCCCGGCCTGCCAGAGAACCAGTACGTGGTCACGCTGATCTGCTCGCTCATCGGCGGCTGCGTTTTTGGCTTTGCCACGACGCTGCGGCCGCAAGGCACGGCCCCTCCCTCCCGTACTGTCCGGAATGCAGCGCTGCCCGCTGGTTTGCCAGAGCCGCTGTCCGCATGTCCTCTCCGCTGACGCCTGGCGACTGCAGGCTTTGTCAAGCGCCGCTTCGTGTGGCCAATACTGTTCGCGCCGCTCTGGGGCAGCCTCTTCATTTCCTTTGGGATCGGGCCCATTGTCACGCGGACTGCGGTGCGTGCGCCCGCCTTGCCCAAGCAAGCCTGGCGGCAGCTTTCATTACCAGAGCGCTTTATGATTCCGGCCCGATTGCAGGACCGGCTGCCCATCCTGCAAAACACGGCCGCCTTCCTCGTGGCGGCGGCGGTCTTCCGCCTCTCGCCGCTCTTCAAGAGCAGCGCAGTCGACTTGAGCTTGATCAGCAAAGAGGGCCGGCGGCAGCAGGAGGAGCGCAACGCGAGCGAGGATTGAGTTGCATGTCATGTTTGAGAGCGCGAGAGCTGGTTGGACTAGAGATTGAGGGACTCCAACAAATGAACTTGACTGGCCGGGCCAGCAACGTCAGTTGCATCTTGCGAGCGAGCAGGCCATCCTGCGCCCGGATAATCAATGAGCAAAGGCACACGACCACGATATTGGCACAGGTAAAGGTCAGACTGGGCAAGCAGCCTTGCGTGCCTAATATTTGAGCAAGAGGGCATGGCTCAAAGCTCAAAGCTTGGCAGGCACTGGCTGTCGTTCCGCAGTTGAAGTTCTGGTACAGGCAGCACCTTCCCTTTTGTCCGCCATCGGTGTTGCGGACAAAAAGGAAAGCCGGGACCGAGAGCGCGATGACGTCGTTAACGATCTCGTGCCAGGGTGAGCCTCCGCACGCTGGAACAGCATGCCCGCATCAACTTGCGTCGTGATGGCACAGATTTCTGCGAGCATCAAGTCAACGAAAGCGCACTTATCAGCCATCATACCGGATCAGCTGTACCTTTCGCACGATCTCTTGCGATTAGGACTCAGCGCCCCCAATCTCTCACCCATCTTTCAAAAACCAAACTGATTGCGAGCTCTCCGCCCGTAGGCAAGCGCTACACCGCCCGCATCACGCCCATGCAGCCGCTAGTCGTGTTGGTGGAGCAGGTGGCCGGCAAGCTCAAGCCGGCGGCGGCGCCCAGCGACTGCACGCTGCTGGCCGACGGCAAGCCGGTCGACCTGTCAACGCCGTTCCGTCTGGCAAACTTGCCAGTCTCGGCCAGACTGGAGCTCACCACGGGCCAGCCATCCAGCCTCGGGATCCAGAGCCGACTGGCTGACCCCAGCGGCGAGCTGGCGGCCCGCCCAGCTGCTGCCCAGCAGGACGCTGCCGGTCCCTCCAGCACGCAGTCTGCGCCGCCGCCGCCGCCACCCATTGCGGGCCCCTCGCAAGCGGCAGCAGAGCGCTCTGGCGAGCCGCCCGCACAGCCCAGCAGCGCCGGCCGGCACCCGCCGCCTCCGGCGCAGGCGGCCCTGGGACTCGAGCGAGAGGTGGCCGTCTTCACGCGAGCGGAGCTCGAGGCCAGCGCGCCCGCGACTAGGCAAAGCCCCTCACCGCCACTGGCACAGATACACAGGAGTGTCCCCGGCACTGACCGTAGGCGAAGCACACTGCAGCGACGCGGAGCTGCCGGACAGCTTTTACGAGTTTGGGGTGGAGGACTACGCCCGCGTGATGCAGGGCTACAGCGCCGCCAAGGCGCGCGCTGAGGCGGGCCTGCGCACCGGGCGCATGCGGGAGGAGGAGGCGGCGGCGCGGGCGAGGCGTTTCCCAGTCACTCGGCTGCGCATCCTCTTTCCGGACGGCCTGGCCCTGCAAGTGGGCTTCTTCCCCTCCTTTCTGCCCGCGCTCAGCACCTGTCCTTCTCTCCCCCTCTGTTGAGAATCGATTGTGCCGCTGTGCAGATGCAGTTTGAGTCGACGGATCGGCTGGCTGACGTTCGCCGCAGCCTCGCTCCCTGCCTGGCGCCGCAGGCGGCCAGCGGCAACTGGCACCTCTTTGTCACGCCGCCCAAGAAGGCACTTCTCGCACCAGCCCGGCACTGGACCCTGCTGCCAGCAGCCCGGTCGGCTAAGGTGCATGGGCATTCGTCCGCAGGTGCTGACAGATGAGGCGGCGACGCTCTTCCAGGCGGGGCTGTGCCCCGCCGCCAACCTGTACTTTGGCGGCGCACAGCCACAAAGCGGGCCCTTCCTGCGGCCGGAGGTCGCCGCGCTGCGGGGCGGCCTGCCGGCAACACCCCAGCCAGCCGCGGCCCCGCCGGCTGTGGCCGAGCCTGCGCCGCCGGGAGAAGCGCCAGTGGCAGCGCCGGCAGGGAAGGAAGAGGAGGGCGGGCGGAAGGTGCCAAAGTGGATGAAGCTGGGGAAGAAGTGAGCGCGGCGAGCCAAAACAAAACGAAACGCTTCCCGCCAAAAACAGACGGCAGGGTGTCTAAAGCCGGTTTAGGATCCCACCATATCCTGCCCACATCTCGACGAGTGCGTCGATCTGTGTGGGACGAGCATAGCTATAGCATCCTAGCAATAGCACGACCGAGCGTCATGGCTCAGCTCATGGCTCAGCGTGGTGTTGGCCTGGCCGGCGCCCCCCTGCCGACCGCTCGTGCCGCATTCAGGTCGGGCCGCACGTCCGTCGCGCCGCGCGCGGCCGCTGGCAACAGCCAGGTACAGCGTCCTCCTGCTTTGCAGGTCCACCTGCCGTTGACGCCTCGGATCGCGTCCTCAGCGGCTGCTGGCGCGCGAACGCTGGGGATGGGCAGCGCGTTGCGAGCGCGTCGCTAGGGCACGCAGAGCGCGGCGATCAGGATCAGACAGGATGCCTGCAGCGATCCGTCATCCGTGCACAGGAGAGGGGTTGGCAGCTGTCGGCGGGCGCGCTTGTTGGGCTTCTAGAAAACACAAGCATGCAAGCTATGGAAGCTGTGACAGCATGCAAGCTGACGGGGCATATGCGTGCAGGTGCCGCAGAAGCTGGCCACCCTGGGCGCTGCGGCGACCTCGCTGCTGGCCGCGGGCAGCGTACATGCCGCTGAGGCCGGCGCTGTGAGCGACAATCGCGCTGCCCTGCTGGCGACGCTCTTCCTGCCCGCGCTCGGCTGGGTCGGCTTCAACATCCTGGAGCCCGCCCTGAACCAGTACAAGAACATGCGGCTCAAGTGCGCTTTCTCACCCCTCCCCAACCTGCAGCATGTTGCTCAAGCAGAAGCAGGGCTGAGCGCGATGGCACCGTGCAGGGGCATCGCTGCTGGCCTGGGCTTGACCGCTGGCTCCATGTTCCTCGCCGAGCAGGCAGGCCCCTGGCCGCACTCGAGCGCAGCTCGCCAGCCTTGGATCATCCGCAGCCTTGGACTGACATTACTGCGGCCGCCCACCTCGCGCAGGCGCAGGCCGCCCAGCAGGTGTCCGAGCTGGCCGCCAGCGACAACCGCGCCCTGATCCTGGGCGTCGTGTTTGTGCCGGCCCTTGGCTGGGTCGCCTTCAACATCCTGGAGCCGGCCCTGAACCAGTACAAGAACATGCGGCTCAAGTGAGCATCCCACGAGTCTACCACCTAGAGAGCAGTCGGCATTGCCAGGTGCTGAGCCGCTGGGTGTGGCTGCAGGGGCGCTGCGGCCGGCCTGGGCCTGACCGCCGGCTCCATGCTCCTCGCTGAGCAGGCACACACTCTACTCTTATCGCAGCCGCGCAATCAAGCACCAGTCTGCAAACGCTCCCAAAGCCTGCACCTCGATGTGGTGCTGCAGCGGGAGCAAGGCATGCAGCGCTCTTCCACCTCTCACGTGACTGACAGCCCGATGCTCCGCCCCCCTGCAGGCGGAGGCCGCCCAGCAGGTGTCCGAGCTGGCCGCCGGCGACAACCGCGCGCTCATTCTGGCCGTCGTCTTCCTGCCGGCGCTCGGCTGGGTCGCCTTCAACATCCTGGGCCCCGCGCTGAACCAGCTGTCCACGATGGCTCAGAACAACCCCCCCTCCGGCGGCAGCGGCAAGCGGCGGCGCTAGGCGCCCGCGCCCCCTCGGAGGAGGCCTCCCTCGCACCCTGACAGCAGCTGTGCCCAGCACCGGTGGCTGGCTGGCTGGCTTTTGAGAGACCGTTGAGGAGCCGCGAGAGGCGGCTGCGGACGGAGAGAAGACACCCTGTGCTCTGTTGTGCGACACGCGCGCACCCCCCTCACACTCACCTGGCCGGGCGGCCGTTCCCGCCGGCCCTGCTGTGACGACTGTCGCTCCTCTCCCTCTCGTCTCTCATACACAGCAGCAGCAGCGGCACTGAGCAGATGCAGTGTAGCAAGCAACAGACTCGGCAGAACGACAGCTCAAGCTCGCCGCACCGAGAAGAACCAAGCCACTCTCAGACAACAGGCGGGCCTCAGATCTCGTCGCCGTCTGAGAAGGCAAAATCGTCGATCGGAGGAAAGTCGCCCGTGCGGACCAGCGCCGGCCGCACGAGCGAGCCGTAGCCGTCCGGGCAGGAGAAGAAGCGGTGCCCCTTGACGCTGCCGTCGTTCTTGCCGACGGGCTCGTCCAGCTGCACGCCCACCCACCAGCCCTTGGGCAGGCCCTCGCAGCGCCCCACGTACCTGCGGTGCGGTGCGGTGTCAACGACAGGCATGAGAAGGCACACTCAGTGCTTGGAAGAGATGGGGTCGGTAGACGCAGCTGGCTGATATAGTGAAGCAAACCGTCTCAGCAGGCGCCTCCTGACCATGCTCTTGTCCTGTAGCAGGTGCCTTGCGCACAGCCTGCTACTGGGGGAGTGGAGGCACATTGGGGCCGCACTTGACCTCCCCCCGCTTTGCGCCCGGGTCCACCTCGCACCGTTGCCCCACTGCAATGGCAGCCGCCTCCTGCGCCTGAAAGTCGTCGTCCTCGATGCGGGTCGCCGGCTGCGGCGGGTTGTAGGGGATGCCTTTGCGGGTGCACAGCTCCTTCTCGGCGGTCCACTCGGGGTCGATCTGCGGGCAGCCGCTCGGGCGTCAAGTCAGGCGGCGCGTTGCTGCAGGAGGCGGCTCGCCGCGCCACAGCCCGCAACTGCCGTCTGTGCTCCAAAATGGAGAACCTCAGGACCGAATGAAAGTGAAACGGGCGGCAGCACCTTGCGCATCTGCTCCTTGTGCTTGCGATACGTGTTCTCCCGGGCATCGTAGTCTGCATCCGACATCACATACTTGGCCACCTTGCTCGTGTCCTCCAGCCAGCCGTTGGCAGAGAGGGAGTGCGGGTTGGCGTCCACGATGTGCAGCTGGCACCTGACGAGCGCCATCGACAGGCTCAGTTGCCAGGCAGCCGGCCACGCAGCAGGCCGGGGAGGCCTGGACAGGGGCAGCCACCCGTCGTGCGGCGAGTAGTAGCCCAGCAGGCGGCGGTCGTCGTTCAGCGTGGCGATCACGCGCCCACGGTCGTCGCGCAGCTGCAGGCTCATGTCGGCTGGCGAGGTGCCACAGTGGCTGCTCAGCTTGGTCTTGACCGCCTCCACCGTCATCTGCGATCATGTGGGCGCCTCAGTGTCTTGTGGCCTCTTCCGTGGCCTTGCACTGGAGTGAGCGGCGAAGGAGGGGCAAGGGAGGCGCACATGGAGGTCCAGCCGGATCTCGATGAACCTGGCGCGCAGGTTGCTGTGCGTGACATCTAGGCGGACCGTGCTTTCCGCCTGCCGTTGTCCGCCGGCATCGGGGTTCTTTACGTAGTCCTTCAACTGCTGCACGTCCGCGCCGGTGAGCATCCTTCCGGAATGCTCTGGCCCCCGGCCGTCTGGAGATCGAGCGACAGGGGGGGTTCTGGCAGGAAACGGTGTTGGCAAAGGAATGAACTCGCTGGGGCTCGCTGATCGCGCAGCAGAAACACAACACGCCCGCCAAAAATGGCTTGAAGGCGGCCCTGGCCAGGGTGCCTCTGCAGGCTGACACCGCACCATCACGCACAGCGCACACAGCGTTAGGAGGCGCCCGACACTGCCGATCGCACACATCGCACTCTGTACAGGTACCGCAACGCTGCCGCCGCACGCCAGTCCCTGCCTGCTCGCAACGCCCGCATCCGCCTGCGCCCAGTGCCACCAGCCACTGGGCAGTATCGGTTTTGCGCCCACGAGTGCATGTCGAGTGGCTGAGACACCCGTGCGGCCTCCCGCGATGGCCGAGGGCGGCGCCTAACCTTGTTGATCAGGCTGCTTCTCGTGCTGCAGGCGAAGAGCGATAGCGAGGGCCGCATGGCGAGACACCTGCAGCTACCCGCGGACCTGGACCAGCCGCGCGCGTTCGCGCCCGCCTGGCTCGCCGGCGACAGCCACGAGCATGGCAACTCGGCAGCAACGCACATCAACAGCGCCCTGGTGGGGACCCATGATTCTGCGCACATTATGGGAAGCCTTACACGCCCCGGAGCCGCGCTGGGGACGCCGAGAACGCACGAGCTGGCGGGATTTCGCCAGACTCGGTGACCAGCCCGCGGCCGCCGTGGCGCCGGATCCTCCGCGGTGGCCCCGCACAGTCGGCGGCACCGATCGCCGTGCCTGCAAGCCATCCGCTGCTGGCGCTCCGCGGCCGCCTCGACGCCCGAGCCCCCGCTCGGCCCGGCCGCTGAACGCGGCCATCACACAGCAGCCCGCTGAGCAGAGAAAGCAGCCTGGATCCGTGCTGAGGAGGCCGTTCAATGGCTGCCTTATCGAGATGGGTCGATTGCACAGGTGGACAAGCCCGGCGGCGGCGGCGGTGGCGGCGGCGGTGGCCATGCCAAGCTGGGCGCGTGGGGCGGCGAGCCGCAGGAGCTGCCCAAGGCGGACCGGCCGACGTGGCGGGGCGGAGGCGACAGCGAGAAGCGGCCGTGGGGCGCGGCTGACCGCTTCCAGCCGCCGCAGTCGGAGCCGCGCTTTGCGCCGCAGGGCCGGGCGCGCCCGCCAGGGGACGGCCCGGCGGGGGGCAAGGCTGGCAACGACCGCTGGCGCGACGAGTCCAAGCAAGTCTCGCCAGGCTTTCACAGCACTTGCGCCTGTGCAGACCCTCGGCCCGGCCCTGCTGCCAGCTGCTGACATGCAGCTGCGGGCGCAGGTGGGGCGACCCCAAGCCAGACCCGCAGCAGTGGGGCTCCCCCGCGCCCGGCGCCGCCGACACCTTCCTCGGCGGTGAGCGCCCCACCTCCTAGCCCACGGCTCTGCAAACGCTGTCATGGTTGCGCCTGCCTGCTTGACTCAGCAGCAGCGGTCGCGCCCGGCTTCTCTGACATCGCACATGCCTCGCCATTGCAGGCGAGGCCTGGCCCCGGCAGCGCGGCCAGCGCCCGCCCGCGCAGCCGCCGGCGCCCGGACGGGCGGACGCCGGCCGCTGGAGCTCCGGCTGGGGGAACGCTGAGGAGTTGCCGCCGCCGCGCGCCGCCTGGGAGGGTGTGCCCTCGCCTGGCACACTCTGTCGAGGCTGGGCACGCGCGCGCTCATCCCTCCAACAGACCGTTGCCCAGAGGCCTGCTCACTGCAGCCCGCAGGCCAGACCAGCGCTCCTAGCTTGCCTGGCGCACAGAGAGTCGGATCCACATGCTCGCGCTAGGGCAGCCTTGTGCATTCGCATGCCTGCCTTAAGCAGCGCTTTCGGACGAGCCGAGCATGGAGTGGCCTGACGCCTCGGGCCGCCACCCCTGCAGGCCCCGGCGGCAAGGGCGGCGGCACCTTTGCGGACCACCCGAGGGGCGGTGCCGCGGACGCCGGGCGCGGGCGCGGCTTCCAGGGCTTTGGGCGCGGCCGCGGCCTGGGCAGGGGTGCGTGCACCTCTCGGCTGACCCGCTCAGCTCACTGTCATGTCTGCATCTCTTCACGTGCCTCGTGCGCTGCCTCATGAGGAGCAGCCTTCCCAGCAGGCCGCCTGCGTGCTGCCGCTGCTTCCATGCACGCCCCCCTGCCGCTGCTGCTCGCATGGCGCGCTGCAGCTTCATGGAGCTCTGCCCATCTTCAGCCGCAGCAGTGACAGCGGACTTGCACTGCTCCGGCTCTGCCTTGCCCGCGCAGCAGCCACACTCAACCCGCCCCCTCCTGCACCTCGACAGACGCCGGAGGCGGCCAGCGCTGGGGCGGCTCGCAGCCGCAACCGCCGCCGCCCGCCGGCGAGCCGCCCGCGCGGACCAGCCTGGCGGACGAGATCATTGTGCCCAAGCTGGGCAGCGGGCCGCAGCGGCGCAAGCACACGGCCGAGCAGCTGCTGAGCGCCTACGCCGCCTGGGCGGAGCGCGGGCAGCTCAAGCCTCCGGGCGACGCGAGGGCCGAGGGGCTGCTGGACGCGGGCACGCCGATGCACCTGCTGCGGCTGATCGAGGGCATCGCGCGGCAGGCGGCACGTCCCCTCCTGACCCACCCTCTCGCCTCCCACGGGAGCAAGCGCAGCCAGCCACCATTGACCCCGGGCAGTCGGGCTGCATGAGGCAGCGGTGTCTGGCTCGGCGTGGCGGCAGCGCAGCCAGAACATGACTATCGATCGATCATTTGGCAGGGCGTGCTCTCAGGCGCAGCAGAACAAGGCGCGGAGGCGGCTGCCTGCAGGTCGAGGAGGGCTTTGCCACCAAGGCCGAGCGCCGCCTGGCCGTCCGCCTGGAGCAGCTGCTGGAGCGCTCGGAGGCGACCATAGAGCCGGCGGACGCCGGCGGGGAGGCTTGGACGCCGCCCAAGCAGCCGCCGCTGCAGGCGCCGCCGCCGCCCGTCCAGCCGCCGCAGCCGGCGCAGGCGCCGCCAGCCGCCCAGGCGCCGCAGCCGCAACCTCAGCCACAGCAGCCGCAGCCGCAGCAGCCGCAGCCCCAGACGAGCCTGCAGCCTCTGGCGAGCCTGGAGCCGCAGCGGGACCCGGTGGTGCAGCCGCAGCCGCAGGTGAGCGCGCTGAGCCGGGTGTTCCGGCAGCGGCAGCCGCAGCAGCCGCAGGCGGGCCGGCTGAGCGTGGTGCTCCGCCTGCAGCAGGCAGCGCTGCAGCGGGCGCCCCAGGCGGCACTGCGGGAGCCGGATGAGTGGTTCTACAAGGACCCGATGGGCAACATCCAGGTGCCGACCCCCTGGCGCCCGCCAGATGCTCATGCTCGCATGGGCAGCTGCGGCGTGCTGCCAGCCTCCCTGTCGGCGCCCCACTTCATGTGCCACTTGTATGTGCATTAGGTGGCACGTGATTTGTGCTGTGCTGTCCTACAGCTGCAGCACACGAGCAGCCTCTTCTGCCTGCCAGAGCAGGCGGCTGTGGTGGCTGACAGCGGCCCCCTGCTTTCCTGATGGGTGTGTGCGGCGCGGCGGCCGCAGGGCCCCTACAGCCGCGCGGAGATCGAGGAGTGGCACAACAGCGGCTTCTTCCCGCTAAGCCTGCAGCTGGCCCGCTCGCGCGACAGCCCCCACTTCACCACGCTGGAGCAGCAGCTGCTGGTCTGGCGTGGGGGCGGCAGCCACATGGGGCCGCCGCCGCCCGGCGGCCTGCCGGCGCCCGCGCCCAACAGCATCGCCGCCGCCTCCCAGGCAAGGCCTCCAGTTCTGCAGCTGCCTGTCTTGAAGCCAGGCTGCCTTCCTGCTGCTGCCGGCCCCTCCTGTGTCTGCCAGGCTTACTGATTACAGGATGCAAGGTGTCAGCCTTCAGGGCAGTGGACCGGATTCAGCAGCCATGAGCGCCCACAAAGGGGGGCGTGCTGGCGGCTGCAAAGGTAGCAGGCAGTGTCTTGACAAGCAGCGCTGCTGGCGAGCCGCGCTGAGCATGCTTCCCCCCTCCTGCGCCCCGCAGGCGCTGTCGAACGCGAGCTCGATGGAGCCGCAGCGCCAGGCCAGCCAGCAGGCGGGCCCGCATGGCAGCCTGGACGCGCTGCTGGGCCAGATGCCCGCGCATGCGCTGGGCGGGCAGCAGGGCTTCCCCGGTCTGGGCCTGAGCCAGGCGCTCCCGCCGGAGCACCACGGCCGCCTGCAGCAGCCGCAGCAGCAGCAGCATCTCGCAGGCGAGCCGCTGCCTAGACTGCCGGCAAACGACTTGTGCCCGACCAAGCCGGGGGAGGGCGCTGCCTTGTGTGATGCTGCATTTCTGGCATTGAAGCCTCCCCGGCCTCAAGCTGCCTGCTTGCACTGGCGGCAGGGCTGAGCCGGCTGGGTGGGCGGCCTGCAGGCCTGGGAGGACAGCCGGGGCCGTACGGCGCAGGCGGCGGCAGCGACCTGCTGGCGCGGCTGCAGCAGGGGGGCTACAGCAACACCCCCCCTGGCGGGCAGGACGGCCTGGCAGGCCTGCTGGGGGCGCTGCAGCTGCCGCCTGAGCGCCAGGGCCAGGCCTTTCCTCAGCAGCCGCCGCCGCCGCCGCAGCAGCAGCACCCTGGCTTCCCGATGCAGCAGCAGCTGCAGCAGCAGCGCCCGCCGCAGGCGCACCTGCAGCACCAGCAGCCGCCGTCGGTGAGGCTCTCTGCCTGTGTCGGTGCTTACAAAGGCTGCCTTACCTGGGAGCAGCTGGCTGCTTTCGCAAACGTCGGCTGCGGTCGTCGAGCATCAAAGCCGGGCATTCCTGGGCTGATGACATGCGCACAGCTGGCACGGGAGGCACGCGTGCAGCCACCACATGCTTTCTGGAGAGTCTCACAGCAGGCGTCTGATGTGGCGTGCATCTGGTGCCCGCAGGCGCTCGAGGACCTGCTGCCGCAGCTGCGCATGTCCGCGGACCTCTCCGGCCAGCCGCACCCCTACCGGCCCTTTGACGTGCCGAGCGCCTCGCACCCGCCGCAGCAGCCGCACCCAGCCTACCACCAGCAGCAGCAGCCGCACCCGGCCTTTCAGCAGCAGCACCCCGCGCAGCAGCACCCGCCGCCGCCGCCGCAGCAGCAGCAGTACAGCATGCCCTTCCCCGGCAGCCAGCCGCCGCTGTCGCAGCAGCAGCTGCAGCCCGGCCACTTTTTGCAGCCGCAGCAGCCGGACTACAGCGCCGGCCTGAGCGCGCAGGTGGGGCCCTCAACAGGCTGCCTGGCGCATGTCCAGAGCTGTGCATGCTGGTTATCTCGGCCACTGTTGCACAGCTGCCCTCATGCAGCTGTCAGCGGGTGGGCAGGCAGGAAGGCCCGCTTGCTGAGGCTGAGCAGCAAACACTGCATGCGCAACGCCCTTGCAAGAATCACATGAATTAGAGCAAACAAAGACGAGCTGAGCTGAGCCCTGCCCTGCCGCTTGCCTGCAGCCGCCCCGCCAGCCGGCCCACCTGCCGGGCTTTGGCCGGCCGTCGCTGGACCAGCCGGTCTCCCCTCCGCGCCCGCAGCCGCCCGTGCAGCCGCCGAGGCCGCAGCCGCAGCAGCAGCAACAGCAGCAGCCGCCTCAGCAGCAGCAGCAGCAGCCCGCGCCAGCGGCCGACGGGGAGGACGACCTGCTGTTCCAGGTGGTGAGTGGCTAGCCGCCTTGTGTTGCATGAGCCGATGGCCAGGCAGCCTCCTACCGTGCTGCGGCACTAGAGACAGAGCAGTCGCCAAAGAGCCGCCCTGAGCTGGGAGCTGGCCTTGCCGCTGCCCTTGCATAATCTGGCCGCAGCTGGGCAGCCGCCGGCTGGCACAACTGGCCTGCAGCTGCAGTCGTTCATTTCATGCCCTGCCCAGATGGGTAGGCGAGTAGCGGCGGGCCTCAAGGCGCTCTCTGCTCGCCGCTGCTGCAGGTGCAGCGGCCGAAGAAGCGCGAGGCGGGCGCCCCTGAGTCGCGAGCAGTAGCTCCGCCGGCTCGCGCGCCGCAGCCGCCGCAGCTGCAGCAGCAGCAGCAGCAGCCAGCGCCCAAGCCGCAGCCCCGCACGCACACGCTGGCGGAGGCGGCCGGCCTGCGGGCGCCGCAGCAGCCGGAGCCCGCGCCCGCGCCCGCTCCCTGGGCAGCCGCGCATGCCGGTGCGCCGTCCTGCCCGAGTGCCATGCCACTTTGCAGGAGCTGGTTGGAATTATGACCGTGCGATTGAGGGGATGCTGGTGGGTCTCCCAGCGAGAAATCTGGCAGGGAGGCGTAGTGCACCAGACTGTCTGCCGGCGGCTCTGCCATGTTGGACCTGCCTGCCCAATGACAGACACCCAGATTCGGATTATTCCGCATTGATGCTGGCGAGGAAATGCTCACTTGGGGAGCTGCTGCCCGGGAAGCTGGGAGGAAGCTGCTGACGGCGCCGCTGCTGCGGCCGCAGGCGCCGGCGGCGCCAAGTCGCTGCTGGACATCCAGCGGGAGGAGGCGGTGCAGGCGCGGGCACGCGCGAGCCAGCAGGCCTCCGCGGCCGCCGCGGCCGCAGCCGCCGCGGGCGCCGCCAGGGGGCCGACAGGCTCCTGGAACAAGCCGCTCGCGCGCCCGGGGCCGCAGGGTGCGCTGTGATGCCTGCCCCCATTGCGAGCAGACAGGAAGCTGCCTCAAGGGGCTGCTCTCCGACAGGGGGAGGCCTGCACGGGCCGCATGCCTGCTGTTGAGCATCTCTGTTTCTGTGCCTGCTCGTGGTGCTGGGGGAGCGTGCCTAGCAGCCATGTCGCGCAAGCATCACGCTGCTGGCCCTCTGGTCTCTGTTGCGTTGCATGCCAGCTTCCGCTGATAGCTGACCTCGCCTTGCCGCATGCGCAGTCGCCAGCCTGGAGGAGATCCAGGAGCAGGAGCAGCGGCGCGCGGCCGCCCCCCGCACCGCTGCCCCCGCGCCGCCGCCGCAGCAGCAGGCGCAGCCGCAGGCGGCCCCCGCCTGGGCCGGCGCGCCCGCCCGGGCCCCCTCGATGCGCGACCGGCTGCAGTCCTCTGCCGCCGCCGCCGCGCCGCCCAAGCCGCAGGTGCAGCCGGCCAGGCAGCCGGCCCGCCCCTCGGCGCCGCCGGCCCCCGTGCAGGCATGCTTCCTCCAGCCCACCCAGTCGCACAGCCTGCTGCCTCGCAACCCTGCCACCTCAGCGCCGGCCCCATGTGCCAGGCTCCGCAGTCGGCTGCGCCTGGCCTGCTTGTGAGCAAGCTGCTGCATGGAGGGGTGTGCTGATCGGAGCGCCCGCCGCTGCCCCGTGTGCAGGAGCAGGACGACGACCTGTTCTGGGACTACGGCCCGGCCAAGCAGCAGTCCGGGCAGCCGCACGCGAACGGGGCCTCCAAGTCGCCGGCGCAGCAGCAGCCGGCCGCCGCAGAGGTGCCCCCTCCCCCTGCACCTGGCAGCCACATGCGCTCCATGCTGCTGCTCTGATAGGCCACCCGTTCCGCTGCCTGGCCCATGGCTGCATCTGCAGCAGGCTGTGGAGTGCGAGAGCTGCCAGCCTGCCCGGCGGTCCCTGACCTGCTGCCGCCGTCGGCAGGCGCCCGACGACGGCAGCGAGGCGCTGAGCCCCGAGTTTGCCGCGTGGTGCCGCGGCCGCCTGGCGGAGCTGCGCGGCGGCGACGGCGACCTGACGCTGGTGCAGTTCCTGATGGGCGTCGGCTCCAACGCGGAGGTGGCTGAGTACCTGACGGAGTACCTCGGCCGCACGCCCGCCGTGGCCGCCTTCTCCAACGAGTTCATCAGGCAAGCCCTGGGCACGCGGAAAGGAGGGGGTGGCTGCCACGGCGAGGCGCTTGTGGCTGCCGCGATGAGCGTGTTTGTGCCACTTCCGAGCTGACAAATCGTCTGCTTGTCGGCTGGCTGGCTCCCATGCATCCGAGGCAGGTTTGGCTGGGAGCTGGCCAGCCGGTGCCTATGCAAGCAGCCGGTGTCCAGGGGCAGATGGCTTCGTGGCAGCAGGCAGCGGACGTGCTGCTGGCTATTATGGGCAGTGCAAGCTGCTGTGGCTGCAAGGCGCGGCGCTGGGCAGCAGTTGCCTCGCGCAGTGCTGCAGATGTGCAGAGGCAGCACGCAGGGGGGCTGAGTCGCATGCGGCTGCCGGCAGGCGCAAGCTGGTCGAGCTGAACGGGCGCAAGAAGGGCCGGCGCGGCCGCGGTGGCAACGCGCAGCTGGCAGCTCTCGCGGAGGCGGCGGCCAGCGGGCAGGCGGGCAAGGGTGCTGTCGGCGTGGCGCCTGTCACGCCCGGCGGCGCCACCGGCTGGTCGAAGCTGCCCAAGAAGAAGAAGAAGGCGCAGAAGGTGGACGCGGCCTCCCTCGGCTTCACGACCGGCACCAACTACTCCGCGCTGGAGAACTCCTGAGGCGCTGCAGGGAGGTGGCGCTCGGCTGTTGAGGCGGTGGTTGAGAGCCAGCCGGGCCATTGGTTCCCCGTACGAACGAAAACGCGCCGCTTTGAACGCGGGGCGCTTGTAAGCTCTTCTGGTTGCTGGTGGAGGTGTGGGAGGGTTGCATGACATCGGGCAGGCTGCATGGTCATTCGCAGCGGCTGACGTGCATATTTCCGACTCGCCAATAGCTTGCGACCGCCGAGCTCGTGATCGCTACAAGCTCGCATTCCCTCCTGATCAGCCAAAAAACTGATGCCCAGCCATGCCGGCGCCGGCATCTGCGCGGACTCGTTACCGGCAGAGGCCAGACCCGCCTTCAGCTCTTTGTTACGCAGACTGCAGCCCGTTCGGGCGTATAGACATCGCGCTCTGCTCGCCAGCACGGCTCACTCACGGCGACATGCGAAAACATCTTTCAGCTGCAGGGTAGGAGGCGAGCCGGAGCCGTCGGGAACGGCCAGGATGGCGACTGTGACAGAGCTGCTTCTCCTTCTGCAGGTGCTGGCCTTACCTCTTCTGCTTGGCCTCTGGGCACAGCGGACGCTCAGCCGCCGACGCCAGTGCAGGTCAAGGAGGACGCCAGCGCCCAGGACGGGGAGATGCTGCTCGACTCACTCTGGTCGTTGCAGTACATGACAGGCCCCGGCGTGCTGTGCGCCTTTGCCGGGCAGGCGGTGGCTCTGCCACACGGCGCTCTCCCGCCGGCGCCTGTGTCTCACATCGTCCATTTTCGGCTCACCAACTCGCAGGCAAGTATCTTTGCATACCAGCCCTGGCATGCCGCCGCAGCCTGAGGTGCACTCATCTTTGACCTGGAGTGATATCCTGCGCGCACTCGTTGTCCCAAGGTATGGCCTCCACCAGACAGAAGAGCACGGTTGCAGGCAGCGGAGCGCTTTCGTCAGCACCCGCAGTTCACCAAGCTGACAGGCGACCTGGTGAGGTGGACCTGCCAAAGTTTTGCTGCCGTCCAGCTGGATGCGCGCGTCCCAGCAGAGCTTGAGGACATGTTTCGACGGGGGGCGGAGTGGGAGACTGGCGTGGAGCACCTGCTGGTCCTGGAGGTTGGCTGCCCAGCCTCGCAACAGAGCAGCAAGAGGCACAAGACGGGCGGGAGCTGGCTCTGACAGTGCGCAAGAAGGCTGCTGGTTTGTCAGCTGCATGCGGCTGTGCTCTTGTTGTGTATGCCGGCATCGGCAGTGTGGCAGGCCTGTGGCTGCTGCGCAGGCACAGGGCGAGGCGTCCGAGGAAGATGCTGCGCAGTACTGCCGCCAGCTGGCCATCATCGCACAGAGCTCGCTGGCGGGCGCGCTGCAGAGCTCCGCCGCCGCCCTGGCAGAGGCGCGGCCTCCTCAGCTTCACAGCTCCACGACGCATTCTGCTGAAAATCCTGAGCGAACAGGCCCCAGAGAAGCCTGTGGTGTTGTAGCGTTTTCCCCACTTACAAAGTGTGAGCGCTTGTCCGCGTTGTGCAGTCGTCAGACGCGGCGGTGCTTGGAGAACAGCCCGGCCGGCAGGCGCTGCTCACACGCTTCGAGCGGCGGAGCCAGCTGACTGCGTTCCTGGCGCTGCCGCCTTGTCAGCGGCTGCTGGAGGCCGACGCCGGGCTGCCGGTCCGTGCGGTGCTGAGCACCGCTTTCAGCATTGCAGAGGCGCAGCAGTCGCGTTCCAGCTCGGCCGGCTCGAACCGCTTGCACTGAGGCTTTTTGTGTGGTTTTGAGCAGAGCAGCTCTAGATCCACAAATCCCCGCATGGTCTCGTGCTGCGCTGAATTTGTGACGCGCTGCGCATCTGACAGCAGTGATGCCTGTTAGTTGGGGGAGAGTGCGCAATGCCATGCTTGCCCAGTAGGTACTCGTGGTGAGAGGACGAATGAAAGGAGAGCTTGGGAGGTCTTGCGGTCACACAAAAGGGGCGACGGCTCCTGTCTGCAGCTGCAACAGATGGGGCAAAGCGCGACTTGAAAGCACAGCACAGCACAGCCGGAGCGCTGCTCCCAGATACTCCTCTCTGCGCATGGCGCACTCTGTGTCTGTCACACTTACTTGCTCGCCTCAGCATCCCTCTGAGCGCCAGGCAGCCCCCTTGCTGGCCGGCCGCAGGCAGCCGCGCGGCTGAATGTGCCCCTCTGCGGCTGCCAACGGCCGGCCAAGCAAGGGTGGAATCAGTCGGGCGGGAGGGCCTCAGGCAGCTTCCGGATAGCTTCACTTCTTCTCGGGCGGCGCAGCGGAGCCGGTGGTGGGCAGGCCGACGTACACCTTGAAGGCGTCGTAGATGCCCCTGCAGAGGCGGGCAGGCATGCTTATGGGCTCATGGTCCCAGACTGATGTGCTCATCCCTGGGCTCTGTGCTGATGACAGACAGTTGCAGTCAGCTCGCTGCCGCTAGTGGGTGCTGTGAGTACATCGAGGGTGAATGAAGGAAGAGGAAACGGGGAGCATGGAAAGAAGGGCGCACCACTGCAGGCCGGTCAGCGTGCCGACCATGGCTATCCTGAGCGGCAGGCCGCGGGTGAAGAGGGACACCAGGCCCATCTCGCTGACGATGCCTGCAGCCGCCGCAGCCCCTCCGCTCAGCCCCACTCTGGCCTCTCAGTTCTGTTTGAGCCCGCCTGGGCACCAGCACCCGCCTGGTTGGCCCGGCTCCAGAAAGGACCCCCCGAACCGCAGCCTGTCAGCGCCGCTCACGAGGCGGCCGAGACCCAGGTTCGACCCCGCGCCGCTGCACTGTCGACCAAAAAGCGGGAAGACAGGGGACGCACTGCCCATGGTGGAGCCCGGCTGCGCGTTGAGCTTGGAGACGAGGTTGTCGGCCGGCTGGCTGACGACCGCGCAGAAGACGCCGGCAATGTAGCCGGCCACGAAGCTGACGCCGAGCTGCTCGTTCTTGGAGCACTCAGACTTCGGCTTGGGCACCACGTACTTGTAGAGCGCCTCGACCGTGTTCTCGAAGCAGGCAAACTTCATCATGGTGTACGGGATCTGGCGGCCCCACAGCGGCTGCAGGCCCTTGTACAGCCTGCAAAACGAAGCGACGAGGGGTGAGGACGGCGGGAGTGGAACCTGGGTCTCGTGCCTGGGTGAGGTTTGCAAGAGGGACAGGGGCGCACCCGTTCAGGCCCTCGGCAGCGTACAGCTTGGGCAGGCCGTCCGAGAGGCCGCGCGCCCAGCCGGGCTGCGTCTGCACCTTGACCTGCACGGCGCAGCGCCCGCGGGGCCTCAGGAGGCTGCAAGGTGTGGTCAGGAGACGCAGCAGCTGCATGTGCAAGCTCAGCCGCTGCAGTCTTGGCACACTGCCAACCACAGCGACAGTCGAAGGCCAGCTGATCAATGCTGGCAACTTGATCTGCTGCCGCCTGCCTGCATATGGCCACTGCGTTCACGCAGCCGATTGGGGCCGGAGGCTACCTTGACGGCCTCAAAGGGGCAGAGGCCGATGTCGGCGAAGAACTCGGCGCTCGCCGAGCCGGCCAGGAAGATGAGCGTCTTGTACTTGGCGGCCGCCTCCTCGCCCGCCAGGTCGGCATAGTACCTGGGTGGCGGACAAGCCAGGATTTGGTGAACGTTCCCATGCGGCAGATGTTGCAGCATCCTCCTCTCAGAGTTGGGTCCCTGACCTCTGCTCTGGTCAAATATGGTCTGCTGCATCGACTGCTGCGTCATTGACTTGCACCCACAGCTGCTTGCAGGCGAGGTTGAGAAGCAGAGATCCATGACATGAGAATGAGAGCAAAAGGTCCTCACTTCTTGAAGAACTCGTAGAGACCAAACTTGCCGGCGCCCTGCACGGAGTAGCCGATGAGGGTGGGGCCCCAGCCGCGCACGAGGCCGACCAGGCCGCCCTCGCGCACGGTCAGGCTGAAGCCGGCCGGGATGCTCTTGTACTTGACCGGGTCGATCTGCATGTTGCCTGCGGGCGGCACATCGAAGAAGCTTCTCAGGTTTCGCATCCCCGAGTGGAGTCGAGACTCTGGAATCCAGTTTTGTGCTGTTTAGGCAAGGAGAGGCAGCAGAGTGGCTCACACTTGACGACGTCAAGCGGCGTGACGGCGGCGTGCGTGAGGCCGCAGGAGAGGATGCCGCCAAAGGTGCAGGCCGCGTAAAACTCGGGCGAGTATAGCTGGATCTTCTTCTCAGTCGCAGCAGGGATCATCAACCCACGGCTGCCCTGCAACAGCGAGGCGACGCCTGGTTCAGAGGAACAGAATGGCTTGCTGTCGGTGGATCCGTGACAACATTAGGCTGCTGCCGCAAGCTTCTCCACTGAGTATCCTCCTTGAGGCGCGCCTCACTGAGCGGAGCCGGGCGACCCGGCGGGCGGCGGCCGCCTTTCGCTGCATGTGTCTGAGCATAGCTTCGAAATTGCAATAACGACGCGTGCACGGCGGCTGCGGCTGCGCCGCGAGCGCATACCTGCAGGAACTTCTGGGCGAGCGTCGACTGCCGGCCCGCGGCGAAGGCGCCCGTGGCCGTGGCCGGGGTCGCAGGCATCTCGAACTTGGCGTCCGCGTCGTAGAGCGCGCCGGGGATGAGCGGCGCCATATTGAGCGGATTACCGGTCGATAGGTCTGCAGCTGTCGGCGCGGGATCGGCGGCCCGGCGGCTGCGCACGCTCTACGAGGTGCGACTTCGACCGGGGGCGTGGGGTTTTGGAGGCTGCTAGAGTGTTTTGGCCCACGGCCGTCGTATATGGGGAGTGATTCTTGCCTTCGCTCCGAAACCTTTTTCCCACCATTTTCCCCAAACCCCCCACCCGCTCAGTGCAGCAGCATGGGTTACTACGGAGGTGAGCAGGCCAAGCCATGACAGCCAGTGGTGCGCCAAAACTGACCGCTGAAAGTGGTGATGGCAATCTGAGCTCGGGATCTGGGCCACTTGCGCCGAGACCTTCGCGCACGGAGGGATGGGCCTGAGCCGAAATTGCTCAGCTTATCAGCCCTGCCCAAACTTGAAATCAGTTTTCGTTGTGTTGAAAGTTCATTAAAAAATGTCAGGTGCTGTGGGAGAAGGAGGGCAAGCAGGATGATTTCAGATTGACACGCAGCCCGTGAAGCATTTCTCTTCTGCGCTTGTGCCTGAGACGGAGGGCAGCCACAGCCTGAACGTTCAGAAAGCATTCCATGGGCGACAAGCGAGGTCATACGACTTCCGACTGCAGCCAGAAGCGGCAATCACACTGCGTTGCTGCCCTGCCGCCGTCCAAGTGGCTGTCCAAGGGGCAGAACACGTCCGATCGCCGATCGCTGCGTTTCGGAAGGCAGGTTGGCAGACGACCTTGGACGCAGCAACGGGCCGCCATTCATCACGCGCGCGTGCATGTCAGGTCCGATCACCGGTGAAGCAGCAGCTGGGAGACTGGCATGAGCCCCGGGACCGGCAGTGACGGCCAGCTGAGGCACTGCATCCGCCCGCCACCGGCCGCCTCAGGCGGGCCCCGCCGGCCGGGCGGCATGCGGCGAAGCGGTGCAGGACTGCTGCGCTCGCTGCGCGCGCTGGCTGAGGCAGGGTGCGCCCCTGCATTTCTGGGGAGAAGCAAATGCGTCCCTTGATCTTCGCCAAAGGAGCGGCCCGCGAGCGTTTCCCCCGGCAAGCTGGATGCTCACAAGCGGGGCTCTGACGCTGCTTTCTTCCTTTGGCGTCTTTCTTCCCCCGGAGCATCAGTTTCCGAGAGCATCAGCTTTGGGCACTAGCAAGCTAGAACTTGAGCCCCGCCTGCAGGCGGGCGCCAGCAGCGGATCGGCACGTGACCGGCGCCTCCAGGCGGCCGCCCAGGGGCTGGCAGCCGCTCAGCGGTGGCAGCATGACCGCCGGAAGGCCGGCACACTCGGCTCAGGCCGCTCCGGCCTCGCCGCCGGCGGCGCTGACAACACACCGGAAGCCCGCACCGCAGCAGGGCGAGCAGCGTCGCCCGGGAAGAATGACAAATGAGGTCTTTCTGCGCTCGGTGGAGAGCTCCAAGCAGCAGAGTGGCGGGCCGCGGCCGAGCCAGCCAAAGCCTGCTGCGCTGGTGGCCACGCATGCACAGTCAGCGGCCAGCCGACCCCAGCAGCAGCAGCAGCCACAGCCCACCGCCAGCCACGCAGCGCCCCAGACAGCCAGCCCGCCCTCCGACAACCTGGAGGCGGACATCAGCAGCGTGAACGCCAAGAAGGCGCGGATGCGGCAGCAACAGCAGCAGGGCGGCCGGCTGGCGCAGGAGCAGGAGCCTGCGCAGCCCGCCGCCGCCGCCGCAGCTTTCAGCGTGCAACAAGATGCGCAGCTGCGGACCGACGCTGAGTCGCAGCAGCAGGCGGCGCCGCTGCAGCCCGAGCAGCCGGGCCAGCCGGAGGCGGAGCCGGCGGCTGAGGCGGAGCGGCTGGCGGGCCTGAAGGCCGAGATCATGGCCGGGGTCCTGCCGGACGTCCTGGTGGTCGACGACCCGGCCGAGGCGCGCCGCGTGTGCGCGCTGCTGCTGGCGAATCCGCGGTCGTACGGCTGCGACACGGAGGTCCGCTCCCGCCTCCCATGCCTTGCCAGCGGGCCAAAGCACTGCCAGCTCTGCCATGAAGCAAGCGAGGTCATGCCTGCTGGCAGCCCGGATCCGGGGCAAGCTGGCGGCCTCATCGATGATGCCCAGTGGCGTGCACAGCGCCCGCTCCAATGCTGAACAAAGGCGCCGCCGCCCGCAGGTCGCTGACATCGACGTGACCAAGCAGTCGCCGTGCGGCCACGGCCGAGTGACCTGCTTCTCCATCTACGGCGGCGAGGACCTGCACTTTGGGAAGGAGGCGGTGCCGCCCGGCGGCCGCAAGCAGACGACGCTGTGGGTGGACACGTACTTTGGCGGCACAGACGTGCGCGCCCGCCCCTGTCAGTCGCGTGCCTGGCTGCCGCCTTGCGCCCCCGCACGCAGAGCCGCTGCATGTGCGGCTGCAGCTGCGTCGCAGCCCCCTGAAACAGACGGCACCAGCTCGCCCAGCACCGCTCGCAGCCTCCCAAAAGAGTCTCGTCCGCTGCGCAGGAGGCACGCGCCGTGGAAATGTTCGAGGCCTTTGAGCCTTTCTTCAAAGCGCCCACGGAGTCTGGCGTCCTCAAGGTGCGGTTTTGCTGCCCGCCCGGCTCCAGCAGAGGCCCCAATCGCCAGCTGCCTCCCTCTGCTCGACTTGGTAGCAGCTGGTGGCCGCCTGCCTTTACCCCTTGCCTGTGATTCTCAACCAGGTTACGTCACCTGCTGTTACGTGACCTCAACACAACCTAACAGCCTGGAGCAGCCATTTGCGCCCGCCCGCCCGCCTGCAGGTGTGGCACAACTACAGCTTTGACCGGCACGTGCTGGCAAATCCCCCGGCGAGCATCGATTGCCAGGGATTCGGCGGCGACACGATGCACATGGCTCGCCTGTGGGACTCCTCCCGCAAGGGCGGCAAGACCTACTCGCTCGCCAGCCTGACTGGGTGCGCCTCCCTCCTCCCCTTTCCGCCGCGAGCAGCCGTGCTCAGCCTGCCGGGAACGCCCCCAATGCCTGGCTCGGCACGCCTGCCAGCAGCTGCGCTCTGCTGCGCACCCGCCCGCCGCAGCTGTGCCGCTGGCACGCCTGCCTGCTACCCGCAGCCTGGGCTCAGCATGAGGGAGGATCGAGGGTCCCCATGCTGGCCTGCAGGGACGCCAAGCTGATGGAGGGCTTCCAGGGCGACGGCGCGGACGCGCGCGGCAAGATCAGCATGAAGGAGCTGTTCGGCTGCCGCAACATCACCAAGAGCGGCGCCGAGGGCAAGGTGCTGGGCACCCGCTCCCGCACGCCTCCACAGCCCAGACGGATGGGGCGTTCCAGCATGCAGCCGACATGTACTGCATTGTGACCTTGTCATGGGCATGCCAAGCGCTCCAGGTCGCATGCATGGCCCCTTGCCGCACAGAGCAGAGCAGGCCTGCCGTGACTGACGCCCGGCCGCCTGTCGTGACTAACGCCCGGCTGGCCGCCCGCCCGCAGCTCGTCACGCTGCCGCCGGTCGAGGAGCTGCAGGAGGCGGAGGAGACACGCGCCGGCTGGATCAATTACAGCGCGTTCGACGCCAAGGCCACGCTGCAGCTGCACGACGCGCTGCGGGCCCAGCTGGAGGCGACGCCCTGCATCATGGACCCGGCCGTCTGCGGCGCGGTGCGGGCGGAGGGCTTCAGCATGTGGCAGCTCTACCAGCGCTACTGGCGGCCGTTCGGCGAGCTGCTGACCGACATGGAGAAGACGGGCGTGCTGGTCAACAGGTGTTTCCCCGCCTTTTCCTGCTTTAGAATCCCCTGCATGCCTTCCAGATTCTGAGGCAGCTTTGAGATGGGCGTGGGGGCGGGGAGCAACGGCCAAAGCGGGGAGGAAGCAGCTGTAGTATCAGAGCAGCATCGCTGCTTCGCTGCCTCCTGCTGCTGCTGCTGCTGCTGCTGCTGCTGCTGAGCAAGCGGCGGCTGCTGAGCCAGCAGTCTTGAGGCAGGCGAGGCCAGCAGCTGAGGGGGAGCAGGGCTGAGGGCAGGCGTGTGGGGTGGCCCGCAGGAAGCACCTGAAGGCTGCAGAAATGCGCGCGCGCGAGGAACAACTGCAGCTGCAGGATCGCTTTCGCATCTGGGCGACGAAGAAAGTGAAGGGCGCCGAGCAGATGAACATCGGCAGCGGGCCCCAGATCCGGCAGCTGCTGTTCGCGGGCGTGCCCAACTCGAGGCCAGACAAGCCGGAGACCCTGGAGCTTCAGCGTGTGTTCAAGGTGCCCGCGCCCGCCCCGCGCTGGCTGCCCGGCTGCCTCAGACTGGGGGGCTGGGAGCGACAGCACCATCTGCTGGCAGCAGGTTCCGAACCGGATCAACCACGTCGAGCCGGGCAAGAGCAAGGCGAAGAAGAACGTCGACATTACGCTGTTCGGCCTCTGGGGCGAGAACGAACCGTCCCCCCTCCAGCCGGAGGTCTTCACGCCGACCGGCTGGCCCGCGGTCTCGACGCCCGTGCTGCGCTCGCTCGCGGGCAAGCCGGGCGCCGCGCAGCGCGAGCTCGACCGGCTCGAGGGCAAAGCCGGCGAGGAAGGTGAGGGTGCAGGCCTTTCGCGCCGCTCCTGCGAGCTCTCGCGCCCCGCTCGGCGCGGTTGTGATCGCTACTGCACACCCTGCGGCGCAGAGCTGCCGGTGTCAAATGATGACATGGAGGACGTGCTGGAGGTCGACGAGGCCGACGAGGAGAATGTGCCGACGTGGTCAACGGACTGGGCCGAGATCCACGGCGTGGGCGGCGGCGGCGCGCCACCGCCGCCCCCGCCGCCCGCTGCGGCGGCGCCGCCGGGCGTCGGCCGCGCGTACGAGGTGTTCGGCGACGAGCTCACCGGCCGCGAACGCGTCGAGGCTGGCCTGACAGCGTGCGCGGCCATCGACGCGCTGTGCGAGGTCGGCGCGATCGACACGCTGCTCAGCAACTTCATCGTCCCGCTGCAAGAGGAGCACATCGCGACGCGGACGCCGAGCGGCGAGCTCGGCCGCGTGCACTGCTCGCTCAACATCAACACCGAGACCGGCCGCCTCTCCGCGCGCCGGCCCAACCTGCAGAACCAGCCTGCGCTCGAGAAGGACCGCTACAAGGCGCGCTTTTGTACGCGAGCCCGGTGCCGCGCGCCGGCCGCGCCGCCGCTGACTCAGCGCGCGTGAATGCGCCGCTTACTCAGCGCGCGCGCGCCGTCGCCGCAGGTGCGCCAGGCCTTCACGGCCGCCGAGGGGAACACGCTGGTCGTGGCCGACTACGGCCAGCTGGAGCTGCGCCTGCTGGCGCACATGACCGACTGCCGCAGCATGCTGACGGCGTTCGAGGCCGGCGGCGACTTCCACTCGCGCACGGCGCTCGGCATGTACGACCACATCAAGGAGGCCATCAACCGAGGCACGGGCTCCCCATCACCCCTCTGCCTCTCCAGCCTGGCTGCTCATGCAGCTGCCGGCTTGCCTGCCTGCGCATGCGTCCCGGGCTGCTGTTGTGACTGCCGGCACGCACCCGAGCGACGCTGGCAGGCCGCTCTCCCCCCCTTTGGTCTGACGCGCTGCCGGCCGGCGGCCCCCGCAGGCGAGTGCATGCTCGAGTGGGACGGCCCGCCCGGCTCCTCGCCGCCGGTGCCGCTGCTGAAGGACGCGTTTGCCAGCGAGCGGCGTCGCGCCAAGGTGCTCAACTTCAGCATCGCGTACGGCAAGACGGCGCACGGGCTGAGCCGCGACTGGAAGGTGCCGGTGGAGGAGGCGCAGGAGACGGTGGACCGCTGGTACTCAGACCGCCCGGAGGTGAGGCAGCTGCCACGCCTCGACTCGCGCCTCAGCTGCGATGTGACGGCACCGCAGCTTTCCGGAGCGCAGGCATCCGCCTTGTGTGAAGCTGAGCTGCCCCTGGGAAGCGCAGCCGACCTGTTGCGGCATCCCTGCCTCACGAAGCAGAGCTGCCTCGCCTCAGCCTCGTGCAGCAGATCTGTCTTTCAGCGGCGCTGCTGCCGCCCGCTGCCGGCTCGGCCACGGCGCCGCCGTGCCCGCGTGCTGCGCCTAAGCTGCCAGCCAAGGCCCCCAGCAGCTGTGGTTCCTCACCATCCGCCGCCCCTGCACCCGCCCGCAGGTGCTGGCCTGGCAGCGGCGGCAGCAGCAGATGGCGGAGCAGCAGGGGTACGTGCTGACCATGCTGGGCCGGCGCCGCGCGCTGCCGGACGCGCGCTCCGGCCGCGGCAAGGCGCGGGGGCACGCGATGCGCGCGGCCATCAACACGCCCATCCAGGGCAGCGCCGCCGACGTCGCCACGGCCGCCATGCTGGCGATTCACGCCTGCCCAGAGCTCAGGGACATGGGCTGGCGCCTGCTGCTCCAGGTACCGCCTCGCCCAGGAACCCCCCTGCCTGGCACTCCGTTGGCTGCTGAAACGGCGGCTTCGGCACTGCTGCGGCCGGCGGAACTGTGCGGCTGCTCAGGCCTGCGGCCAGGCGACCTAGAGGCCATGTTTCGGTTCCCCTGACCCTGCACGGACCCTATTTTGCAGGTGCACGACGAGGTGATCCTGGAGGGCCCGCAGGAGACCGCGCTCAAGGCAAAGCAGCTGGTGGTGGGCCACATGGAGCGGCCTTTCGAAGGGCAGAACCCTCTCAGGGTCGCGCTCGCCGTCGACGCCAAGAGCGCCGACACGTGGTACGAGGCCAAGTGAGGCGGCGGCGAGGGGAACAGACAGGTTGGCTCAGTTGCAGAGAGGGGAGGGCTGCGCGCCCCGCCCCTGGCAGTGGAGTGCCATGCGTGCCCTTGGCCTGATGAGTGCCCCCTGCAAAGGACTGCTGTGCACGCCTGCACTTGAGGGAGCCCTTGATTTTGGGAGTGCTCTGCCTGGGCTGCGCTTTCAGACTTGCACAGTGTTTCAGAATGGGGCGGTGGCGGCTGCGGGGCTGCCCCGCGCATGCTGGCAGCCCGCCTGCCGCAGCTCTCAGCCTGCCCCTCTGTGAACGAGGCACGCTTTGCAAGGCGGCCAGAGGCGCCGAGCGTCCAGTCTATTCAAAACGCACATCGAAAGACCGGGGCACGAGTGCGGTGCCCCGCCCCTCCGCACAGCTGGGAGGCAGGGCGGCAGCAGGCAGTGCGCGAGCCGCAGCCTTGCGTCGCCACAGCGGCGCCATCGCTCGCCAGAGATCAGCAGCAAAGCGGGATATGGCACAGAAAAGGGGCGCAAAAGACGGGCTTTGAAAGCCGGGCTCACGGCTCGGGCGGGCCGCCGCGTTCGGCGGGGCCGGCCTGCGAGCGCTCGGCCGCTGCATGGTGCACCTGCCGGTGCCGCAGGTCTGCGCTCGCCCTCAGGAAGGCGTCGGCGCCCTCCACGTCGTGTGCCGGCGGCCGCACGCCCGTCTCCTCCAGCAGCCGCTGCAGTGTGCGCAGCCGCGCTCAGCGCTGTGTCATCATCGTTGCTTGCCAGCCAGCCCGGGCAGTGCTGGCGCGCCTGGCTCCAAGCGCAAGGCACCAACCAGCTGGCCGTCGGCCTGGTGGTGGTGCGGTCAAAGCGAGGCCAAGCGGAAGAAAATCAGGAACCGAGCAGGCGGCGGGAGCGGCCTGCGAATCCTTTGCCTGCTGCACTGGCGCTCGGCTGGACTCTGCTGCGCCACCCACAGGCGTGGGAGGGAAGGGAGGGAGGGAGGTGTGGAGGCGTGCCTGTCGCAGGTTTCGGACGTTGAATCGCAGCCGCCCGGCCGTCGCCTGCAGGTAGGAGTCGTCCTTGGAGGCCGCCTTGCCGTCGACCTCCTCCGCGATCGCCTCGAAGCGCTCCAACACGCCCGCCAGCAGGCTGTTGTGCGCGCGCAGCTGCGCCTGCTCCTGGCGCGCGGCGGCCTCGCTGCGGGCGCAGCACAGGATTCGTTTTGCATGAGTGGGGCGCTGCTGAGACGATGCTTGCAGCGGCGCAGCGCCTCATGCCAGCTGGTGGCGGACAGGCAAGTCTGGGCAGTTATGGGCAGGCTGCAGCCGGCAGGCCGCCTCAGGCTGCAAAAGCGCCGCCGATGAGGCGGGTCTTGCAGAGGGAGCCTTGCCTCTCTGCAGAGGCGAGCGGGTGCGGCGGCCGGCCCTCGACTCCGAATGGGTGCGCGTGGTCGATGCTGGGGTTCTTGTAGCGCCCGCTCATCTGGCGCTGCATCTGCTCCGGCGGCGGGCCCGGGTGCCCGTGCCGCCCCTCGCCCTCGGAAGACACGCTGCACTCCTCCTCTGGCACCGGCGACTGCGAGCGCCCACCCCTCTGTCAGTATCTTGGCAGTTGTAGCGTTTTGGAGGGCTCGCTGGCTTTTTCCAGAATTGTGCGGTAGCATGGGAGCTCGAGAAGCATGGTACCAGCAGCTGGAAAGGCTGGCTGCGCTCGCAAGGGAAAGGGAAGGGCTGCTCGCGGTGCTCGGTGCACGTGCAGGCAGCGAGCCCGGCGGAACAAGGACCGTTTCCCGCCTCCTTGGCTTGTAACTGCCACGACCGTTTCAAATTCGAAATTTGGCGGGAAAGAGGGACGGAAAGGAAGCGCACCTTGTCGAGCAGGAGGGGCGCGAACCAGCGGATGAGCAGCGTGCCGATGGAGCCGCAGATGATGATGCAGAAGACGGCGGTGACCAGGGCGTCCTGCGCCCAGCCGTAGTACTGCGTGTAGCGCGCGCTGCCTTTCGGGATGACCTTGTTGACTTGGTCCGTCGGCAGCGCGGCCAGCGTGGCCTGCACCGTCGCCTGTGGCAGGCCAGCGAGCCGCCTCAGTCGCGCAACAGGCATCTCAAACGGACCTCCTCAGCGAGCAGAATGCCAGGAGGCGAGGCAGGGTCGCAGGCAGGGCGGCGCGGCGTCAGGCTCCCAAGGCTGGCAAAGCATGTCGATGAGCTGCTCTCTCGGCAGTGTCTAGAGGAGCAGGGAGGGAGGGAGTCCAGCAGGGGCAGCTGCTGCGGGCGGCAGCATCGAGAGGGGGAGGAAGGGCGTGCCTTGGGCGTCCAGGAGAGCATGAAGAAGAGCTTCTCCTTGAAGGTGAAGCCGGCGCGGAACATGACCAGGAAGGTGACAATCTGGCGCAGCGCGAGGCCTGCGGCGGGCAAGAGAGGCAACGCGCCGCTCAGGGCTGCCTGCCGCGCGGCTGCCTGCCGCATCCCTCTTGCTGAGGTTTCAGTGGGAGTGGCAGTAGGCGGCCCGCTGTGTGGAAAGCAGGGCAGCCAGGGCTGCGTTCCGGCATGCGGACGCAGCCAGCACGAGACACAAAGCGAGAGTTTCGAATTCGAAATGCTGTCATTTGAAATGGCGAGGGTGGCGGCAGGAGCGGGGCGGGCGGTCCTTCAAGAGGAGGTTCCGGCGGCAGCAGCAGCGGGCTGGGGTGGAGATGCTGGCGCCCGTTTTTGGGCTTCCGTTTTTGGGCTCGATAAAAAAATGAACCCTAAAATTTGACCCCTTGCTTCCAAGAATCGCGGGCCGCCTTGGCTGCGCACCGGCGAAGATGATGGCGCAGGAGTTGGGGATGACGCCGGGCGGCAGCGACTTGAAGCCGATGGAGGTGCCGATGAGCCCGAAGAGCAGCGGGCACATGACAAAGCGCCAGAACCAGCGGACGTGCTTCTCCACGCTGCGAGTGAGATGCGGCCCCGTCTCTCCTGCGGCCGCCGACCCAGCCCCCTCAGCCGCGGCGCTGCAGCCACCGGGACGGCACAGCGTGCTGCTGCTGGCAGGCACAAGCCGGCCGGCAGAAGTGCACTCTGAGGCCTCAGCCGCGTGCAGGCCCACAACCAGGCTTGCCCCCGGCCCGCCGGGAAAGACGGGTTTCGGCAGCTTCCTGCGGCTGCCCGCCCGCCGCGGCGCCTCCGGCAGGGAGGGGGCCTCGCCTTCGACGTGCGCCCACCGCGGCCAGCCGCGCGCCCACAGCTCCTTGATGACTAATCCGAGCGTCAGCGAGCCGAGCGCGCCGCCGCTCGTCAGCGAGAAGAGGTCGAAGAAGAACTTCATGATGAGCGCTGCGGGTGGCGGGAGTCAGGGTCTCGGGTTCCTGTCTAGGGTTTCAGAGGCGGGGTTTCCCAAACCCGGGAACGCGGCAGGAGGGCCGAACGCGGCGCGTGCTGCTCGCGGCCGAGTTGCAGTGCGACTGATGCCAGAGGATGCTTTGCTGCGGCCGCTTCCCGCAGGCTGGCGTGAATCGATCTGCTCGCATCAGGCGCAGCGGCTGGCCGACTGTTTTCTGGTTTAGGGTTATTTAAAGGTCGAATTTAGGGTGTAGGGTTTAGGATTCTGACAGACAGCCTGGCAGGCAGCCAGCTGCAAGCTGCATGCTGCCCGCATCAGCTGCCGGCCGGTCGAGGGGCACCTGAGATGAAGACGGCGGCCGTGCGTTTGTAGGCGTTGTTCCACAGCTTGGTGGGGGCGCATATGGCCGCGAAGCCGAGCCCGGCCAGCACGCCGAGCACGATGCTGACGGGGCCGTGCAGGATGTCCCAGACCTGCGCGGCGCGATCAGCATTCCAAATTTGACTCGTATTTTTCCGAGTTTTGGTCTTCTAAATTTGGGAGCGCGCGGAGTACAGCTCCAACCTCCCCTCCGCCGGCTTGGCTACCTGATGCGTTCAAGTTCTAGTTCTGAAGTTCAAGTTCTCCCATCCGGTTTTGCAGCAAGACATGCAGCGCTGCGGGGCGAGCAGCCTGGCAGCAGCCGCCGCAGCGCTGCAGAGACTGAGCTTCGAAGCTGCGCATGCGAGCATTGCAGGGCCATCGCTCGGCAGGCGGGGGGGGGGGGGGGGGGGGGGTGTCCGCGCCTGGTTGCCCTCGCCCGTGACCGCGATGCTGATGAAGATCGTATAGCCGGTGATGGCGATCGCGTCTGCGGCCGCCAGCCGATTTGCCTCTTAGCATGGGGCCATCCAGCAGGGTGACAGCAACAGTAACAGTAACAGTAATTATGACAGTGACGGAGAAAGTGATGGTGATGGTGACAGTGACAGTGATACATGCTTTCAGCGTAACAACGAGGTAAGCAAGCCAAGTGACCAGCTTGCCCCGACCACCCCCCTGTGCACCTGCTCAGGGGGTCTCTGAGAGGCAAGTGGTGCTGCACAGGGGCGTTCGAATCGCTCCACAACGCTACCGGCTTGCCCAGTGTCCGCAACCGGCAACAGCGGCAGCAGCAGGCAGCAGCAGCAGTAGCAGCAGCAGCAAGATGTCTTTCAGCTCTGCTCGCCGCCTGCTCCACAGGCATGCAGCAGCGTGCGTCCCCACTGAAGGCGCGGTCAGCAAGCGAGCGGCGGCAGGCGGGGGGGACTCGCCGTCAAAGGAGGCGGCGGCCACTACGGTTGCCGGGATGGCCTTCTCCAGCCCCAGGCGGCGCTGCTGCACCTCGAACATGCACTGGATGACTAGTGCCGGGCCGACGGCTTTGAGGATGAAGCCGAGCGCGAAGCCAAAGGTGACCGGCATGCCGAAGAGCGCGACCGCGAGGCCGCCGTCGAAAAAGGCCTCCACTATGCCCGGGATCAGCAGCAGGCGGATGGCGGCCGGGCCGACGCGCTTGAAGATCTGCGCGCGCGGGAGTTACGGGTCGGCGCGGTGGGAGTTACGGGTCGGCACAGGCGGCGGCTGATACGGCCGCAGGCGCAGCAGCGGCTCCGCAGCAGGCAGCGGGCCGGTGGCATGCACCGCAAAGCCAGGCAGGCACCGGCAACGGCGGGACCGTGCAGATGCACGCCGGCAGGGCGGTGTGGTGAGGGAGGGGCGGGGCCGCACGCCCAGCTCCAGCTCGAGGCCCGAGCGCAGGAAGATGATGGCGAGCGCCATGCCGCGGAACTCCTTGCTCCAGGAGGGTTTGAGGCCGGAGATGACGGCGCCGCCTTGCACGTTGCGCAGGATCAGGCCAGCCAGGATCATGCCCAGCGGGCCAGGGATCTGGACCTGCGGGCGGCAGGCGGGCGGACGGCGGCTGAGCCCTGCTCGCTTGCTGCCGAAAGGTCAGATAAAGGGCTGGCAGGCTGGGGATGGGGGGGCCAAACCCGGTCGAGCGCCATGCCCAGGATGAGTGCTGTGAACCAGATGAAGATGATGGCCCAGGCGGGGCCCTTGGTCGGCAGGAAGGGCTTGCCGATCGCCAGGAAGAGGCACGCATACACGGCCAGCGCCAACAGCAGCAGGCTGATCGCATTGTAGACATCTGCGGCCGCAGCGCAGCGTCTTGCTCAGTCCAGGAGCGTCAGCCGCGATGCTCGATAGCTAGACCCCTGCTGCAGCCCGCCTGCAGCCTGCAGGTGCAGGCATGGGCGCAAGCAGCGCCAGATTGCCCAGGTGTGCTGGGAAGAGCACGTGCTCCCTGCTAGGCGGGCTCGGCTGCTCGACAGGTCTGGCTGGCGTGACAAGGTGCCGCATTGCGAGGCAGGGAGGCTGCTGGTCCGCCAAATCGACCTCTCGGAGAGCGACCATCGGCCCAGCAGCGTGATGCACGTCGGCTGGCTAGGGCGCCCACCTTTGCGAGTGAAGGTCAGATCAGGAAACACCCTGAGCACGCCCTGCCCCGCCTTGCGGACTGCGACGGGCGCCATCCGCGACGGCACCGAGACGCGCCTGTGGCACGCGGCGCGGCTGGCTTCGCTTTGTTCGGAGGCTTGCTATCTGGCAGCAGGCAGGAAGGAGGAGATTGGAATGCAGCTGCTGCAAGAGGGGGCGGGGCGCGCTGCGCAGAGGTTTGTGTCGGGAGATCGGGGTGTCGGCGACCTTCGCCTCCCTGGGGCCGGGCGGAGATCAGAGCCCAGATCCAACTCGGTCGGGCCACGATAATCATTTGCCTTCCTTTGCTGCGTCTCGATCGCTCACCTGGCAACGGGAGGCCGTCAATTTGGCTACTCGTCGCCGCGGAGCGCCGAGGATCGTTGGCGAAGGACTGCATCGGGCTAATCTACGCGAAATATGGCTATGGCACTGGCTGCTACGGCTGTCAGCATGGGACGCATGGGCATGCCGGCCAAAACATGGCAGCACCGAGCTGCCCTGCCGGACACCTTGCTACGGGCCTGCGTTCCCAGCAGAGGACGCACGCTTTTCGAAGCCCGCGCATTAGTCGCTTGCCGGCTTTGCTGCTGCGGAGCTGTGCCTGAAGCAGTAGCAGCCCCTGCCCGACTGGACCGGAGGGGCCTGCTTCTCGGAGGGGCGCTGCTGGCGGCGCTGCCACTGTTCCCACAACCCGCACGAGCGGCCTTGGTCGAGGAAGACGTCGCTCAGAGGGTGTTTGACGCCGCTGGTGAGACGGCCTAGCCTGCTGCTACAGAAGGGCAGCTCTGGACTTCCCTTCTTCCAGCTTGCCGCTCCTACCGTCTGCCTTACCTTGACTCTACCTGGCAGCGCCATCGGTGGTGACCATCACCAACAGCCGAAACGTGAACGGCGTGGTCGTGGACGATGCTGCCGGCTCGGGCATCGTGTGGGATGCCCGCGGCTACATCGTCACCAACTACCACTGCATACAGGGCCCCCTGAGGGACTCCTCCGGCGCAGAGGTGCCTCACCACCTCCCCCAGCCGCAGCGTCTTGCCTGCCTGGTGCCATTCTAGAGGTGTACTGCTCGCCCTTGCTGCCCGTCGCAAAACCATGATTCGACCGATGCCCGTGAGGCAACCGCTGCCTTGGCGGGTGCTGTCACAGCTGCCACAGCAGCTGCAGCTCCCGGCCAAGCCCTCCCAGAGGCGCTCGGCCTGACCGCCCCTTGCCGCTGCTCGCAGTTTGTGTTGGTCAAGGTGGGCGCAGGCGACGGGCCGCAGCGCAGCCTGGAGGCCGAGGTCGTGGGAACGGACGCGTCTCGAGACCTGGCGGCGCTGCGGGTGGACCCTTCGGCCGCAGACCTGCCGCCCATAACGGCACCGCCCCTCCCCTCCGCAAGCCCTCAGCCTCTGGCTTGTGGGGCGCCCTTGGGCCGAGTCGAGGCGTCGAAAAGCTGCTCCCAGACCGGCCTTGGGAAGGGAGGCGGCTCTGCGCTGCTCCTCTTTGCTGCTGCGGCCTGCTGAGTGACGGCAGCCGCCTGCAGGTGGGCAGCTCTGCCGACCTGAGGGTCGGCCAGGCCGTGTTTGCCATCGGCAACCCCATGGGCCTGAGCAAGACGCTGTCAGGCGGCGTGGTCTCGGGCCTGAATCGCGGGATCCCGACGCCGGGCGGCGGCATCGCGACGGGCGCGATCCAGGCGTGGCGCCACACTCCTAGAGAGCATGCGTCAGGGCCTGAGTTGCCAGAGTCGAGATTCGGGAATGCTATCAGCCTCAGATGCTGCAGTCAGCGAGCGAGGAGGCGAGCCCAGCGGGGGCTGCTGTCTCCTACCCAGCAGCAGCACCAGCTCACAGCCGGGCAGCCTCTTCTCTTGAGCTGCAGGCTGCAGCAGCACTCTGATTGACCGGGGGCTGTGCGGACGGCTGCAGACTGACGCGGCAGTGAGCGGCGGCAACTCTGGCGGTACATCCCCCAACCACCAAACGGCGCAGCGCCCGCCTGCAGGGTGGCCCTGTCACTGCGGTTGCTGATACCAGTTGCTGCCGCCTGAACAGGCCCGCTGCTGGACTCCAGCGGGCGACTGGTCGGCATCTGCACCGCCACCTTCAACAGCAATCTCGCCAAGGCATGCCCGCTCTCCAAGCCTCGCTTCCACCGGCCCTTGCAGGCGGCAGGGCCTGCTCACGAGGCCCCCAGCCAGCTGCTTCCCGCCTGGCATGCCGCACGAGTGCTGGCTGCGCCGGGTAGTGCCGGCACTCCGGGCTGTGCTCTGGCCTGAGCGGCTCTGCATCCCACGCGGCGCAGGGGCGGGGCAGCGGCGTCAATTTCGCCCTCAGCGTCGACACCGTCAGGGACGTGGCGCGCCTCCTTCCCACCTGGCCAGGCCTTGCTCGTCTGTCCCTGCCGCTTGCCTCGCCTGCTTTCAGGCGTCCTGATTCGGGCTCGTGGCATCAAGCAGGTGCCGAAGCTGATCGTGTATGGCAACGCCGCCGGCAAGGGCGTGGGCGCACGCAGCGCCTGAAGCCTTTCTCAGCTTTGCATGTGTCTTCTTGGCATTGGTCGTTGTGCATGTGCAAGCTGCGGAGTGCTGCTCTGGCCGGTTGCTGCTGTGACCGCTTGCAGCCAAAAGCTTTCTGCTGCTGCTGTCAGCTGGGCTGCTGCAAGCCGGCTGCGGGTGAGGCAAGCGCCAGCCCAGCTGCAAGCTCGTGCGGCCTGTGAGCATGAAGCGCGCCGAAAGGCATGCCTCACACTGCCATCGGACAACGCATGGTGCGGCGCCGGGGACAGCCCAGCGCGTCGCGTCACGCGTCGCGCGACAGCCAAGCACTGCTCTGGCAAAACGCGTTGGGCACATGCTGCTGCCAGCAGCCGCTGTGCCGCAGCTCACTGGCACAAAACCCAGATCAGGCAGGCTTGCGCTGCGTTTGGCAACGCCGGCCCGGCAGGGGCTCAGGAGGCTGCCTTGGGCCCGTTGATGAAGCTGTCCCGCCGCCCCTCGAAGCCCGGCCGCATCAGCTTCTTCTCGCGCCGCTCCACCTTTTTCGCCTTTTTGGTCGCGGCGCGGCTCGCCAGGTTGTCGCGCCGCCTGCGGCCGCCACCGGGCCGTCAGTGCCCTAACCCTAAACCCTAAAGTGCCAGATCGGAGGCTTCCCTGTTCCTGAGCACGCTCATGGGAAGCAGCCGGGGAGCCATGCGGGAGAATGGTTGGGACAATGAAGGACGGCCGTCGTGGCGGTTGCTTCAAAGGCACGACAGGCCATGCATGCCCGTAGCCAGGCAAGGGGCGCGGTGGCAACGAGGGGGGGGGAGGGGAGGGGGCACTTTTTCTGGCGGTCCCGCTGCTCCGCCTTCTGCGCCTTGGTCCGCTCCTGCCAGGCGGCCGCGCTCTTGCCGCGCTGCTTCTGCTCGCGCTTGAGAGACCTGCGGAGATGGCGGGCGGGCGCTGCTGGCTCAAGCGCGGCCGCAGCGGAGGCCCCGAGCCAGCCAGCAGGCCTTGCCTTGCGTCCGACTCAGGTACATCGTGTGTCACCAGGGAGAAAAAACAAAATAAAGATGGTAGGAAACTGTAGGAAACTGAAAGGGCGCCAGGAACATTCAAAATACGTTTCCTGTCAGGAACCCCCACTTTCCCGCCGCGCCGCCGCGGTCTGAATTGCCATCAGAAGCGTTTTTTGGGCCCATTTCCGCGCCCTGTCCAGCGACAGCGAGCGCTCGGGTGGCAGGAGGGGCCGCACTTGCGCAGCAGCTTGGGGTCGTCGTACACCTTCTCCCCCTTTGCCTTCTTCAGCGCGGACGCCCAGGCCTCGCCCTGCACCTTTTCCTGCGCGGCAGTCGCGGGCGCCGCTGGGTAACGCCGCTGGCGTGTGACGCGAATATCACACACATTTAGAATATTAGAACAGAAAGTTGAAATACGAATGAATTATGAGTTGTCATGTGAGGAATGCCGGGGATGCCGCGCTGGCAGGGCAGCTTGCAGGTAGCTGCCATTAGACAGCCACGGCTGGCATGGCACTGGCAGAGCAACAGGCAGCTGCCAAGAAGCCCTGAGAACGCTGAGGCGGCAGCTGCCAGGCACTTGAAAGCAGCCTAGCAAGGCGAGCCTGGCATGCCGGTGCGGGCACGGGCTGGGGCCTGCCTGCCCGTCGGCGCTCTTGGCGAGCTCCGAGCGCTGCTGCTGCTTGCGCTCGGCCTCCCGCAGCAGCTGCTCCTTGCTCTGCTTGCGCGGCTTCTTGAAGGCGGTCGGCCCGTCTGCCGCCGCCAGCAACCCGCTCAGCCCGCCAGGCCCGGGTAGCGACCGGCTGCAGAGGGACAGAGGCAGGTGGGGCTCAAACCGTCGCCAAACTCGAGCTTGCCAAAGCTGAGCGCCAGGGAGGCGTCCCCGCCGCCGGCAGCAGCAGCCTGTGGGGCAGCCGGCGCCTCCGGCTGCTTCCTGCGAGCTTGAAAGCGGCCGGCTCAGCTGCGGCGGTCGAGCCAGAGGGGGCGGGAGGGAGGTGAGGGGGCGAGCCTCTTCTTGGCGCCCGGCTGCGGCTGCGCCGGCGGCTTGCGTTGCCGCCCGATGGAGCTGCGTCGGAACTCCTGCGCCTGGCGCACCTGCTCCTTGCGCTGCGACTCCTTGCGCTCCTGCCGCAGCGCCTGCGGGGGGGTGACGCGCGCGTCAGGCGACAGCCCGGCAGAGACTCGTGATGGTGCGAGGGGACCTCCTCCAGAGGGTGGGGCTTGCCTCGAGCTTGCTGTGCAGCCGCTGCCGCAGCTCTGCCAGCTTGGGGCCGCCGCTGCCTGCAGGGGATGCAGCAGGCCGCCTCAGCAAGGCTCTGGGATGTGTGCTCAGAGGAGTGCAGCTGGGAGTGGGGAGGGGGGCCTGCCGTCTGCGCCGCCGCTGGTGCCGGCCGGCTCCCGCTCGCCGTCCTCGTCAGAGTCCTCCTCCTCCCGGGCGGGCCGCCGCGGGCCGCCCTCCCGCTGCAGCTCCAGCGTCGTCTTGGCGCGCTCCGGGTCCAGCTTCACGCGCTTGGCCTCCTTTGCCAGCGCCCGCCGCGTCTCCCGCTCCTTCTCCCTGCATTACCGGCGGAGAGGGCGCTCATCCTCGACAGCTTGCTGGGGCAGGCGCCGGGCAAACATCGCTTGCTGCTCCACTATGCCCAGAGCACGCGTCCTCCCGCCTTTCTGCAGTGTTGAGGTCAGGCGGCTAGGCATCGCCGCCGCTGGGCGGCCAACTGCCCCACCGGTCCTGCGCCTTCATGTAGCGCAGCGGCGCGGGCGGCTCCTCATCCGTGTAGTAGAAGCGGGCCGGAATCAGCTCGACCAGGTGGTCGAAGAAGCGCGAGTGCGCCAGCACGGATTCGGGGAGCCCGGCCAGCTCCGCCATCCCGGCGGCTGCCTCGGCCTGTTGTGATCTTCCGTACTGCGTACAGGCAAGAGCGCACTACTGGTGTGCTCGCCTCGCATACACCGGGTACTGATGTGCGGGACGGGCAGGCAGGGTTCCTTGTACGAGCCCGCGAGCCTTCCAATACCTCCGGATTGCCGCAGCAGGCTCGTGCCCTGCTTCGCCAGGCACCCGGATTTGCACCTGCCGTGCCAAGAGCCGCCGCATCCTCGCTCAATCTTCTGTCGACATTTCCTCCGGAACGACCCGGGCCGTGAACAAGGGATGGCGCCTACGGTCGCGATATCGGCTTCAAAACTGGCTTCATTGCGCCATGCGGTGCGCGCAGCCCGGCCGTTGCCTGTAGCCAATCGACATGCCCAGCGGCAGCCGCGCTCAAACGTCCCACTCGCAGGCGAGCGAGGTGCGGCGAGAGGCGGAAGCAGAGCCCGAGAGCCTGCGCCTGAAGCGGCAGAACGACGAGAAGGCGGCCAGGAAGGCCGAGCTGCAGGCCAGGCGTCCTGCGAGCTGCACCCCTTCTGCCGACCCGTGCCGTGGCGGCGAGCACTGCTTCTCTGTCGGCTGCAGGCGGAGCATCGGCGGCAGGAGCAGGCACGCATGGCGGCGCTGGAGGCGGAGGAGGCCGCCCGAGTGGAGGCCCGCTCCGTTCACGCCAGCAGCCGACCACGTGTGTCTCGAGCAGGAGGGGCGCTGACAGGCCGGCGGAAGCGCAGGCGGACCGGCGGGAGGCGGGCCTGCGGGAGGAGCGGCGCAAGCAGCAGCTGGCGGAGGCCGGCCGCAAGCTGTGGCTGCGCAGCGAGGAGGTTCGGGACCTGCACTCGCGCATGCTGCTGAGCGAGTGCCTGGCCGAGCGGCAGGCGCAGCTGGCCGTGGCGCAGCGCCGGGCCGCCCTGGAGGCCGCTGACAGGCAGCGCGCGCACCAAGCCATGCTGGCGCAAGTGCAGGTGAGGGGCTGCTGGGCGGCTCCTTTCTCATTTCACTTCTTCCTCTCCCTCTCCTTTCACTCTTGTCTCTCTCTCTTCTATGTAGACAGGCTGCCTGCAGACAGGCTGCCTGTGAGCGCCCACCACCACACAGTCCAGAACGAACCATGCCGGGAACGTCGCCTGCGTTTCATTGAGCAGGGCGGGTGCGGTGGCACGCGGGCGAGGCGCAGGCGGCCGGCGCGGCGGCGCGGGCGGCCGCGCGGGTGCAGGAGACCCGGGCGATGCTGCAGGGCCAGCTGGCAGAGGTGGAGGCAGCCATCCTGGCCGAGCAGTGCGCTCCCCAATCTTTCCCTCTTTCCAGGCTGCTGGTTGCCTGCTGAGTTTTCTTCTCATGGCTGCTGCTGCGGCCGCCAGGGAGCGCACGCGGCAGGAGGGGCTGGCGCTGCGGGCGGCGGCTGCCCGGGCGCAGGAGCAGGCGGCGGCAGAGGCACGCACGCGCGCCCTCCCAGTAGTCCCCCAGGCTCCGCTGTCCAGGGGCCGGCTCTGAAACGGGGAGCGGGCCGGCCGGCAGGCGGCGGCGGCGCAGGAGCAAAAGCGGGCGACGGCTGCGGCGCTGAGGGCGGCCAACGAGGAGCTGCGGGCGCTCAAGCAGCAGCAGCGCGAGGCGGAGCGGCAGCTGGAGGCAGCGGCCGCAGGCCAGCCTTCCTGCCACAGCCATGCCCAAGTGACCATGCCCGCATCCCGCATGCTGTCGGCTGGCACGCAGCCCGTATCTGAATGTTTCTGAAGGTGCCTGGGCTCAGCGCGGCCGCGTGCGTGCAGAGCACGCGGCGCAGCGGCAGGCGGCCCGGGACGCGCAGAGGGCGGCGGCGGCGGCGGCGGCCGCCGCCAAGCGGGCGGCGCGAGAGGAGCAGGCCGCGCGCATGGCGCGGAGCTTTGCCGCCGCGCAGCGGCAGCGCGACGCGCAGCTGGCGGCCGACGTGGCGGCTCAGGAGGCGAGGGAGGCGGCCGCGGAGGAGGCGCGGCTGCGGCGGCGGCAGGCAGAGTGGGAAGAGATCGTCAGGCGGGCAGCCCCCTCCGGCCCGCAGTCGGTCTCCTGGGCAAGGTTCAGGCTTGGGAGGCCGCGGGGAGTTGAAGGCGCCAACGTACCGGCAGCTGAGCTGCTGCTGCTCGCCCTGCAGGTCGCGCGAGGCACAGCTGCGGGAGCGGCGGGCGGAGCAGGCGCGCGCGGCGGCAGAGGCGGCGGCTGCGGCGGCGGCCGACGCCGAGCAAGCCCGGACGCTGCAGCAGCAGCAGGCCTGCCTTGAAGCTCCCCCAGAGGATGTGACTGGGCAGCTGGGCAGGCAGCTGCTGGCAGCAGGAACACAGCACTTGGGAGCCGACCGGCGAGAAAGTCGCCCTGGAGTGGCTGCGCCCCTGATTGGCCGCTCCGGCACCGGCATCAGATGGGCCTCCCTGCCAGCGTGCAGCCGGTCGAGTGGTGAGGGGGAGGGTAAGTGAGACGGCCTGGCGCTGTTCCGGCTGCAGGCGGCAAAGGAAAAGGAGGTGCGGGCCAAGCGGCGAGACCACGCCGCCTTCCTGCAGCGCCAGATGGAGCTGAAGCAGCTGCGGCGGCAGGCCGAGGCGCGCCAAGAGGGCACGGTCGGGCCGCCACCCTGGCCAGCACAGCGGAGCCGCTTACTAAGCGCAGCCGCTTACTAGTGCATCGGCATGACATGGCCGCAAGACTGCAGCAAGCGTCCTACAGCCAGCTGAATGCTGGCGGCATAGCACAGCCAGCGGCAGCAGCTGCATGACAAGAAGAGTGCATCCCGCCGCTGTGCTGCCACTATCAGCTGGCTGGCGCCTTTAGCTTGTTGAGGCTGCAAGCATGGGCCAGCTGATTGGGGGGTTAAGAGGTGAAAAGTTGCTGCGCAGGAGGACGCGCTGCGGCGGCTGGCGATGGCGGAGCGGCAGGCCCGCCTGGAGCCGTACGAGGCCGAGTGCGTGGAGGAATGGCGCCGGCGGGAGCGCGACCTGCGGCCGCTGCAGCGCAAGGCGCGGCGCGACGGCCTGCGCAGCGGTGCCTGACTTGCGTGCAAGTGACCCACTGCTCGGCTGCGGTCGCCGCTGTGATGTCTCTGTTGTTACAAGCGCTGGTCTGGGCGCACAAGCTGAGCCAAAAACGCAGCCGAATGCTGCTGTAGTACTGCCTGCCACCCGAGCCAAATCACAGGGAGGGCTCCACAAGACCATGGAAGACGGGCAGCCTGCCGGCTGGTCACGAGCTGCCTCGGTCTCTGCCGGCCGGCTCGAGCGGCTGCTGCTCCTCCTGCCTCTGCGCCTGCGCCTCCTGGGAGTCTTGGCGCTTCGCCTGAGCCTCCTTGATGCCTTGCCGGATGCCCAGCACTGGGCAGCACACACAGATTGGGCAGGTCAGTGTCTGTCAGTGCCGCCGACGCAGCTCAGCCTGTCAGGCCCTCACAGCAGGAGGAGGCTGGGGCTGCACCTATGAAGAGGTTGGTGAGGGTAAGGAAGGACTCGGCGCTGCCGTGCAGCCAGTCCACGTTGGCGAGGATGGTGCCGTAGTGCACCTTGGCTGCAGGGCAAATCACGGTTTGTGAGGCGCACTCGTCGATGCAGGCTGTATAATTGACCTGTTTGGAAGCATACCATAGATGCCGGCCACAATGGTGGCGAGCACAAAGACGAGGAGGAAGTAAAAGCCGAAGAGCATCAGCCGCGGCGCTTGCCGAGACTTTTGCAGGTGGTACAGGAAGCCGGCGTACGGGACGATGCTCGTCGCGAACAGGTTGCTGGCCAGCGTCTGCGCCGCGGCCGATCGGCTCTTGAGCTTCTTGTTTTGCTCCAGAAAACACCATGTCCTGTTTCTTGCTGCTCTCGCAGCTGAGGAGCAGAGGAAGCTCTGCATGCCCAGGTATATCGACAGAGCTCTACAAAAAGCTTGTCAGACAGCGACCTGATTGTCCACGTCCCAGGCGAGGTCGAACGGGAAGATGCGCGCTGGCATCGGCCGCCTGCCGCACCCACTCCACCGTCTGAGCGGCAGTGCTCGCCGCAAGCGGCCGTCAGACGTTCCAGAAACAGATTCGACGGGTCTGCAGACGCGTGCTGGCCCCGGTAAACGCGCTGGCGGGGCGAAAGGCTGCTCATGCGGCATGCACGGGCGCATGCCCACCCTGCTGCCTCCTGCAGCCGTCCCGTGCATCATCCCGTGCCGATCGTTGGCTGCAGCTGTGGCTGCTGCGATTGCGGGCATGTGTGGCGTAGACCCGTTTGCCGAAACCAGCCCTCACTCACAAATACCGTACCGAGCGCGCCACACTTCTGCCGGTTAATCGGTAGAATGGCTGAGATGGCGGACTTTGAGATCGGTGGGCGGCAGCAGCCCAGGTGCGCATAGAATTCGCCGACCGCGGCACCCGGATGCTGCCGGATGCTTTCAGCTTTCGTGTACGAAGGGGCTTGAAAGTATCGATGGATGCTCCCTTGATGGTCAAATACCATGGATTGTGCGACTCTGCAGCGAACGCGGCAAACATCCAAAAATTGCTTGCATCGCCCGGAGCGAGCAACGCCTGTCGGGGTGCGCCGCTGCGCGACCAACGACATCACGTTGCCTGCAGGTTTGGCCAGACAACACAAGCTGCGCAGCGCCCCTCAGGCGGGAGTCTGCCGAGCATGAACGACCAAGCGCGACCGAGCAACCGGACGCAGCAGCGGGGCGCAGCGTCACTCACAGGGGATGATCGCGCGCACTACAGGCCACTGACGGCGCGACCAGGCCCGGCGCAGACCAAACAGCTGAACGGAACATCTTCTTCGGTATCAACCCAGCCACAGTGTGCCGTTGGCCAGAGACTGCTGACCATCACAGGCAGGGCGTGATCGCACTTTGCTGTCGCCTCACCTGCAGGCCTCTGGCAGCCCACGGCTGGCGGTGAAGGACCTCATCGCCAGCTTCAAGGCCGGTGCTGAGGTGCACGGCCACTCCGTCTGGGTCTTCTGCCGTGCTTTCGCATGACAGGAATCTGTGCAAACATTGCCTTTTCATGCAGGAGGATCGCAGCAAGCCGCAGCGGCCGCGCTCCGCTTCACTGCCGCTGCGGCCGTCTGCTTCCAGGACCTCTCCTCCAGGGACGACGGGGGTCTTCCCTCCCAAAGCCAAGTGCTGCATCACCGCAGGTGCGGCTCAGCTGCTGCCCCGCACCGCTGCCAATCGCCCAGTGACCCCACGCACACACAGGGTGTCAGCAGGCTGTGCCTGCTGCAGGCGCGGTACTGGGCCCAGGCGAGTCCGTCCGCCTGCAGCGGCGCCAGAGCGACTGCGCACCCGCTGCCAGCAGCCCGCCACAGCGCCTGGGTGCGCTGGCAGTCTAGACTGCCACATTCCTCCGAATGGCGCATGCCTCCGGCCTGAGCGGAGCCGGTGCGGCATGCAGGCAGCGGCAAGGCGCTGGAGGTCCGCCTGGCAGTGGAGGCGGCGGCCGTGGCCAGCCGCGTGGCGCCGCACGTGCGGGCGCAGCTGTCACCCGGGCAGGGCGTGACTCGCAGCATCCGCAGCCTGGCAGCCGGCCTCAACTCCCCGCAGGCACCCGTCTCGCTTTCCCCGGGCAGCCACCCGCGCCGGGGCTGCAGCAGTCTGAGGCCAGGGCGTGTGCTGCTGTGCAGGCGGGCCAGCAGGGCTCGCCGGCAGCAGATCAGCCTGCAACCCCCCAGCGGTCAGAGCAGGCGGCGGTGCAGCAGGCAGCGCGAGCTGAGCAGCATGACAGCCCGCCGAGCCAAGCGGCAGCTGCAGCAGGAGCCAGCCGCGCGGCGCAGGCAGCCCGGCAGCAAGGCAGCCCTGCAGCAGAGGCGCAGGAGCCGCAGGCAGCCCGGCAGCAAGGCAGCCCTGCAGCAGAGGCGCAGCAGCCACAGCTGAGCAGCGAGCTGGGCATCGCGGAGTGGCGAGCGCGGCTGGAGCCCGCTGCGCAGCCCAGCCTGGCCTTGGAGCCCCCGGCCCAGCCGCCGACAGAACAGCCACAAACAGAACCGGCGGCAGTGGACGAGGGGCGGCGGGCTTCAGATGCCGGCCGCCAGGCGGCACCTGCTCAGCGGTCTGCGGAAGGGCCGGCAGTGACGGAGGAGGCGGAGGGACGGCGGCCCGCTGACGCTGACAGGCTGGCGGAGGCGTGCCGGCCGGCGGCGCCGCTGCAGGCATGGGAGGAGGCCGTTGTGCTGGCGAGTCACCCGCCGCCTTGGCTCCCAAACCGGAGGGCCTGTGCTGTCAAGGAAGCAGCCGCGCCGAGCTGCCTGGTGGCTGGGCTGCCGCAGGCGAGCGGCGCTCCGCTCCTTGGCGCCCGGTGCGGTGCTGCGGCTTTGGGAGCGGCGGAGAGGCTGGCATGGCGCTGCGTGGCGGCCGCCTCTTGGGGCCGCCTGGGGGCGCGGCCTCGCAGGGACCTGGCGGCCGCCGCAGAGGGGCTGATCGACGGCGCGGAGGCTGCGACAGGGGTGGCGGTGGGCGCGGTGCTTGCAGCGGCCGAGGGCAGCCGGCTGCTGTGGCGGGCGCTGATCTAGCCAGCCGGCTCTGGGAGCAGGCAGGAAGCTTGACAGTGACTGCTCGCATTGCTGGCGCATCGCTGGCCGCTGCGTATGCTATGATTGCCTGCTATTCTTATGCCACACCATTGCAGGTGGCTCTTTTGGCCTGCTGACCGTCCCCTGTGAAAGTGCTCGAAACTCGGTCGGCACTGCTGCGCTTGAGGTCCTCTTTGTCCCTCGTTCCGCGAGACGCTAGCGCTTCACGTGTAAAGTCAGGAACGAACGCCATGCAGCTGGCATGCCCCTCCCTGCCAGGTTGTGAGGACAGAAGCCCGTCCGGGCTCTGCGATCGACAGCAGACGCCCCTTCAAGGCTCTGCAGGCGCCAGGGAGCGGCCGAGTGGCTCTGGAACGCCATGCTGACCAAGTTCGAGACGAAGAGCAACCGGGTGAAGGGCCTGTCGTTCCACCCCAAGAGGTGCGCGCCTGGCCGCGACCAGCAGCAGCGACTGCCGGCCGACTTACATGTCGGTAATGGCCGCAATATGATGAGCGCGCGCGCTCTAGGGGGCCCGATTGGCTTGTGCTGTTTGCATGCTGTTGGAGGCCTGCTTGCACCTCCCCATCGACGCGCACTCGACCCAAACAGATGCTTGGGCGCTGGCGTAGCGTCTTACTCGACACCTGCTGCGCGCCTGCAGGCCCTGGATCCTCGCGTCGCTGCACAGCGGTGTCATCCAGGTGCGCTGCGCGCCCATCCAGCCCAGGTTCTAGCAGCGCCGGCGCGCGTGCTGGTTGATTTGATCGGCATTCGGTCTTGAGAGCCGCCCGACTGGTCGGGCGCCGGCGATCCGGCCCTGCAGCTGGGCACCTTGCCCTCCGATTTTGACAGCAGGAAAGGCGGGGGCCGGCAGCAGAGCCGCTCATAGGTGCACTGGAGCTGTGGCGCGCCGCACTGACCCCCGCACGCGCCGGCTGCAGCTGTGGGACTACCGCATGGGCACGTTGATCGATCGCTTTGACGAGCATGACGGCCCGGTGCGCGGCGTGCACTTTCACAAGTCGCAGCCGCTCTTCGTGTCGGGCGGCGACGACTACAAGATCAAGGCGCGGCACGCCTGCCCGGCCTGCTGCTGGCCCCAGCACCTGGCACCTGGATGGCCCTGCTTGCTGAGCATCTCGCGCCGGCGTGCGGCAGGTGTGGAGCTACAAGCTGCGGCGCTGCCTGTTCACGCTGCTGGGCCACCTGGACTACATCCGCACGGTGCAGTTCCACAGCGAGTACCCCTGGATCGTGTCGGCGTCAGACGACCAGACGATCCGCATCTGGAACTGGCAGTCGCGCACCTGCATCTCCGTCCTGACCGGTGCTCCTCACACCCCCCATTTACCGGCCTGCAAGAGGCCGCTACTCTTGTGGAATCGGCGCCTGAGAGGCGCGGGGATGCAGGGCACAACCACTATGTGATGTGCGCGGGCTTCCACCCGAAGGAGGACCTGGTGGTGTCCGCCAGCCTGGACCAGACGGTGCGCGTGTGGGACATCAGCGGGCTGCGCAAGAAGACGGTCGCGCCCGGCGGCGAGGACGTGCTGCGCCTGCCGCAGGCATGCCGCCCCCCAGTAGCCAGAAGGGGGCCGCTGGCTCTGCAAGGCAGCGGGGCAGGGATGCGGCAGAGCTCCTAACTGCTCTGACACACGCAGCCCTGCCCTGTTTCCCGCAATCTCAGCCTTCACAGCCCGCACAGCTGGGCCCAGAGCAGCCAGCGCCTCCCACAGCCAGTCTGTGCCCCCCCCGCTGCGACTGCAAGCAGCAGCAGCGGCCGCCTCTGCCGCTGCAGCGGCGAGCGGGGGCACGGGCGCCGGTGACGGGATGCCGGCGGGCCGCAGATGAACACGGATCTGTTTGGCGGCGGCGACGCGGTGGTCAAGTACGTGCTGGAGGGACACGACCGCGGCGTCAACTGGGCCTCCTTTCACCCGACGCTGCCGCTGATCGTGTCGGGCGCGGACGACCGGCAGGTCAAGATGTGGCGCATGAACGGTGGGATCCCGGGATCCCGGTGCTCGATGTTGCAGTGAGGGTGGGGGCCAGTGACAATCTCTGGGCGTCCATGGGTAGGGATTGGGCTTTCTGAGGTCAGCGCCCCGAAGACAGTGACGGGCAGGTCAAGATGTGGCGCATGAAGCGTGCGCCGGCATGCCGGGAGGGGCCCCAGGATCACAGCTGATGGGTCCAGGGGCAAGGGGCTGTGCTTGGCAATGTGGGGTACCCTTCAGCCTGCCAGCGCCCGCTCTCTAGCTGACAGGCGGCAGGCGTGCCTGTCCGGTCAAAGGCAGGATCCGGGGCTTGTGAACACGTCAGCCGGATGGGACCTGCTGCAGCAGCTCCGTGCTGCTGCTGCATGCATGCATGGGCATGCAGGCGCACAAGCTGGTGGCATTCAGGGTCGCTTGCGCAGGCGTGCACACCCGCTGATGCCTGGGCGCATGGCAGCATCGAACTGCTTGTGGGGCGCATGTGGGCGCATGTGGGGGCCCATGTGCAGGGGGGGCGCGCGCTGAGCTGCCTGGCTCTCGTGGTGCAGACACCAAGGCGTGGGAGGTGGACACGCTGCGGGGGCACGTCAACAACGTCTCCTGCGTCATGTTCCACGCGCGCCAGGCGCGGCCCCGCCCCGCCATCGGCGCTCGCAGGGTTCATTATCTAGGGTATTCTAGGGCATTTCGAACGACCCTCCCGCCTGGAAAGAGCCGCGCCGGAGAAGCGTCCAGGCGGAGCGGGCGCCTGCCGTTTCCGGCCGCGCCAAAACCCTACACACCCTAATCTGTCACCACATTACTCATCCGATCTGACTAATGCACGCGCCGCGCGGCCGCAGGACATCATAGTGAGCAACAGCGAGGACAAGAGCATCCGCGTGTGGGACATGAGCAAGCGGACGGGGGTGCAGACATTCCGGCGGGAGCACGACCGCTTCTGGATCCTGGCAGCGCACCCGGAGGTCAACCTGCTGGCGGCCGGCCACGACAGGTCGGCGGGCTTGCCATCAGTAGGTCTGGCGTAGGGTTTCTGGGCGGGAAATTCAGATAGCGGTTTAACCTGGGTAAAACAACATTTCGAACCCGATTCCCGCCCGGCCGCGCGGCCCGGAGGACGGCCTGCCGACGGTCGGCCAGGACGGGTGCCAAATTAGGGTCAGGTTGGGGTTTTAGGAGAGGTCGGATCCAAAAGAGAGCTCTCGGGCCGGAGAGGGGCCGCCATGCTGCCCGGGCGGCGGCCTGTGGCAGGAGTTGCAGATGCAGCTGAAGGGATGAGGAGGCGAGGCAGAAAGGCTCTTCCGCTCAGAAGAAGAGGGGCAGCCCCCGCCACGCCGTTGAGTCTCGGAAGGGCCCAGGGGAGCCGGGCAGCGCGGCCGGCACCTCGAAACCCCGGTAGAAACCCTAAACCCTAAACGCCCCACGCGCGCTTTGCAGCGGCATGATCGTGTTCAAGCTGGAGCGCGAGCGGCCGGCCTTCGCCTGCCACGGCGGCACGCTCTTCTACGTGCGTGAACGTTTCCTGCGGACGTACGATTTCGCTTCGCAGCGCGACAACCCGCTGGTGGCCATCCGCCGTGCCGGCTCCTCGGGTGCGCGGCCCTGCAGGGTTCATGAGGCCCTAAGGGAACCCTAGCCTCGCGTCTGGTCCGGCCCGAAGACGCCGAATGCGTCCGTCGCTCGCGCGCGGCGGCGCCTGAACCCTAGGGGAACCCTGAATCACGTCCGAAGGGCGGCTGTGGCTCGCTCTCTCGTCGGACATCCCGACGACCTGCAGACCTCCTTGAACCCTATACTCTAAACCCTAGAGAATCCCTAGAAAACCCTAAACGCGCCGCCACGCTCCCCACCCGCCAGGCACCAACCAGGGCCCCCGCACGCTCTCCTACAACCCCGCCGAGAACGCGGTGCTGGTCACTTCGGACGCGGACGGCGGCAGCTACGAGTTGCACCTGCTGCCCAAGGACGCGGGCCGCGGGGAGGCCGTCTCGGTGCGCGCCCCCCGCCAGCCTGTCTCACTGACGCGGTGCCTGGGGTTATTTTCAGGGTTTCCCGGGGTTCCTTTCGTGCGGAGGGCACGTCGCGGCATCCGGCGATGCGTCATCCTCACATATCTTATCATGACAGGCAGGCCTGTTCGGGGGTGGCGCCACTCCAAGGCCAAACCCGAAGCCCCTTAAAACCCTAAACCCTAAACCGTCCGCAGGAGCCCAAGCGCGGCGCCGGCGGCTCGGCGGTCTTCCTGGCACGCAACCGCTTTGCGGTGCTGGACCGCGGCTCCAACGAGATCCTGATCAAGAATCTCCGCAACGAAGTCACCAAGAAGACGCCCGCGCCCGCGCCCGGCACGGACGCGATCTTCTACGCGGGCACCGGCGTGCTGCTGTGCCGCGCGGAGGACAAGGCGCGGCCCTCCGTCCCGCGTTACAGGGTTTGGGCTTTAGGGTTTGTGGTAGGGTATCCTAGGGTTGCGGGTCTGGGGTTTCTGCGATGTCAGGGCCGCGTCAGGGCGGCCTCCGCTGGATTGCGCAGAAGGCTGCCTTGTCTCTCCTCCGCCTTGGCCGGCACCCGACATCTAGGGTCTTTGAGTTAGCGTTGGGAGTTCTGAAGCGTCGAGAAAACCCTAAGACCGTCGGATCAAGGAGCGGACGGCCGTGCGGTCGAACGGTGTTGTTCGAGGCGGCGCTCGAATTGCTTCTAGGGTCCGGTTCAGGGTTTGGACTTTGCAGGACCACGAAAACACCCTCTGAAAACCCTACAATGACCACGAAAACACCCTCTGAAACCCTACGATGACCCGCGAACGGCCGCGCAGGTGGTGCTGTTCGACGTGCAGCAGCGGCAGGCGCTGGCTGAGCTGTCGACGCCCTTTTTGAAGTACGTCGTCTGGTCGGCGGACATGGGGCACGTGGCGCTGCTTAGTAAGCACGCGATCATCATCACCGACAAGCGCCTGCAGTCGAGCACGACCGGTGGGGCGCCCCTCCCAGGGATGGCGGTGCGAGCATGCGATGGGGGCGGCGGTGATCACGGCGACTCCGACCTCAAGTTTGAATTCGAATTCGTTTCCGAGTCGAATTTGATCCGGCGCAGGAGCTGGCATTTCCCCCGACAGCCTGGCTTTCGGAATCTTGGGGGAGAGGGGGGGGGTTGCCAAGAGCGGCCAGCTCGCAGCCATCAGAGCCACTCCCTTGACGCGGCGATCGTGACGTCGCCTCTGTCACGTCACAACATGCATCACGTAACGTGACGTAACGGGATCGCGTCAGAACGACCTGCTGCAGGCGCACTGACCCGCCCCCGCCCGCCCGGCCGCGCAGTGCACGAGACGATCCGCGTCAAGAGCGCGGCGTGGGACGAGGCCGGCGTGCTGATCTACACGACGCTGACGCACGTCAAGTACTGCCTTCCGAACGGCGACAGCGGCATCATCCGCACGCTGGACGCGCCCGTCTACGTCACCCGGGTGGCCGGCGGCACGCTGTGGGCTCTCGACCGCGACGGCAAGAACCGCCAGATCCAGGCGCGCCGTCCGCCCGGATGTGCGTTAGGGTTTCTTAGGGTTTGTAGAGGTTTAGGGTTTGTTTGAAGCTGGGAAGCGCCCGGGGGCGGTGAGGTGCGGCTGCGCTTCCGGCGTGAGAGGAGGGACAGCTTTGGAGGGCGATTTTTGGGGGGGCACTCCCAGGGGGCTGAGGCTGCTGCTGCTGCGTGGAGCCGCTCCCGGCGGGGCGCAGCGGGCGCAGGCAGCGAGGCTGCTGCTGCTGCGGCGGCGGAGGAGAAGGGCCCCCCCTGGGCGGCGCCTGAGCTGCCTGACCGCCCGCCCGCAGGTGGACATGACCGAGTGCGTGTTCAAGCTGGCGCTGATGCAGCGCAAGTTCGACCAGGCAGGCGCCCGCCCCCCCGGCCAAGACGGGGCCTGGCGCCCGGCTGCAGCTGCCACGCGAGCAGCAGCAGGGCGCGGAGAGGGGGGAGGGCTGGGGTAGCTTGCGAGACACGCACTGCAGCAGGAGGGGGGGGGTGTGGGCTCCTCCTGTGCCAGCAGCGGCGTGCGCCATGTGGCAGGTGCCGCGGAGGCGGACCCGGGCGCCCGAGGCGTCAGGCAGATGTGTGTCATGCTTGACAGGCAGAGTGCAGGGACTGAGGGGCGGGCGGCCGCAGGTGCTGGCCATGATCCGCGGCGGCGCGCTGTGCGGCCAGTCGATCATCGCCTACCTGCAGCAGAAGGGCTTCCCGGAGGTCGCGCTGCACTTTGTGCGCGACGAGCGCATCCGCTTCAACCTCGCGCTCGAGTGCGGCAACATCGAGGTGGCGCTGCAGTCGGCGCAGGCGCGGCTCGTTGATCCAGAGGCGCATGAACGCCCGGCGGGAGGCTCGGGCGCGCTGACGGTGTGATAGGGGGGTGCAGGAGCTGGACGACAAGGACACGTGGCACCGGCTGGGCGTCGAGGCGCTGCGGCAGGGCAACCACCAGATCGTCGAGTTCAGCTACCAGAAGACGAAGAACTTCGAGCGGCTGTCGTTCCTGTACCTGATCACGGGCAACCTGGACAAGCTGGCCAAGATGCTCAAGATCGCGGAGATGCGGCACGACTCGATGGGCGCCTTCCACAACGCGCTCTACCTGGGCGACGTGCGCGAGCGCGTCAAGCTGCTCAGCGAGGCGGGTGCGGACCCGCTTTTCCCCCCGCTTGTTCCGCACGCGGCGCACCCGCCGATCGCGGCCGCGCGCCGAGAACCGAGCCCGGGCGGACGCCGATCGCGCAGGCCAGGATGCGCTGGCGTACGTGACGGCCAAGACGCACGGGCTGGACGAGGCGGCGGAGGAGCTGGCGGAAAAGCTGGAGGAGGTCCCGGAGGTGGACCCCCAGGCCACGCTGCTGGCGCCGCCGACGCCCATCCTGCGCGAGGACAATTGGCCGCTGCTGACCGTCAGCAAGGGCTTCTTCGAGAACCTGGCCGCCAAGGGCCAAGGTGCGCGCCGCGAGCCGACTCGGCGCGCATCACGCGCACTTGGCACCCGCTCGCGCGGCAGCGGGCGGCCTGAGCCCGCGCGCGGACGGCCGCAGACGATGCCACCGGCGCGTTGGACGCTCTGGACGAGGAGCAGCTGGACGAGGGCGCCTGGGGCGAGCCGGAGCTCGACCTGGGCGGCGGCGGCATCGGCGGCGACGCGATGGAAGACGACGTCGACGGCTTCGGCGCCGAAGACGGCGAGGACGAGGACGGCGAGGGCGGCTGGGAAATGGAGGCGCGCTGCCCGCCCTCCGCTCTGCACCCAAGCAAAAACCGTCTCCCCGTCCGTGCGCTGAGATCCGCCGGCGCCGCCCCCAGGACCTGGAGCTGCCGCCCGAGCTCCCGGCCGCCAGCGCGGCCGCCGAGAGCGCCGTCTTTGTCGCGCCGACGCCAGGCGTCCCGCCCGCGCAGCGCTGGCTGCAGCGCTGCACGCTCGCCGCCGAGCACGTCGCGGCCGGCTCCTTCGACACCGCCATGCGCATGCTCAACCTGTGCGCCCCCACCCGCCTCCTGCCACAGCCGCCCCTCCCCTGGACCGCGGCTCCCTCCAGCCGCAGAGCGCTGCCGCCGCCCGCCTCGCAGGCAGCTGGGCATCGTCGCCTTTGAGCCGCTGCGCCCCTACTTCCTGGACCTGCACGCGGCCTCCCAGGCCTTCCTGCCGACGCTGCCTGGCCTGGCGCCGCTCGAGACGCCGCTGGACGCCGGCTGGAGCGCAGACGACCCCACCAAACCGCCCACCTCGCCCGCGCTGGCCCGCCCCCTCCACTCCCCCTCGGCCTGCCTGCCTGCTTCGCTGAAAATCAGCAGCCCAGCAGCGCAGCAGCACAGCGCCGCGGCTTCACCGGCCGCTCTGATGCCCCGCCAGCGACGGCTCTGTGATTCCGGCAGCCAGCCCCTGAAGCTCGCAGGCATTCAGGGCTCGTGCCTCCCCCCCAGCGCCCCCAGCCCCAGCCCTGCTTCCACAATCGGAACGGCAAGGGCCCGCTTTCCGCGAGCATGCAGCAAGGCCGCACTGCACAGCCTCTTGCCCTGACTCCGGCTCTCCCCCCCGCGCAGATCTTCAGCCTGACCGGCCTGGAGGAGCGGCTCAAGGCGATGTACCGCGCGGTGACGGAAGGCAAGTTCGGCGAGGCGCTGCGGCTGGCGACCGCCATCCTGCACGCGATCCCGCTGACCACGGTGGCCAGCCGGCGGGAGGTCGACGAGCTCAAGGAGCTGATCGGCATCGCGCGGTGCGTGCGCGCGGCAAAACCGGGAAAAAGGGGGAGAAAATGGAGGGGTTTGGGTGTGGAGTCCTTTTCAAGCCGCATGGCATGGCGTGGCAAGGCAGAAGGCGAGGATGCACTAGTGGAAGCATGAGAAGGTGCCTGCATGCACGCCTGATTGCATGGGCATCATCCTGCCATGATGATGCTCGAGTGCACGCTGGGGGCGCGGGTGTGAGGGGCGCCCCGGGGCTGCGCACGCAGGGAATACCACACTGGCCTGCGCCTGGAGCTGGCGCGCAAGGAGGTGCGCGACGACCCGGCCCGCGTGGCGGAGCTGGCGGCCTACTTCACGCACGCGCGGCTGCAGCCGGTGCACGCGAGCCTGGCGCTGCGCTCGGCCATGTTCATCCACTACAAGCTGCAGAACTTCGGCACGACCGCCGTCTTTTGCCGCCGCCTGCTCGAGCTCAACCCGCCCGCCAAGGCCCGCCTCCCTCCCGCCCCTGCTGGCCCCTTCCCGGGCGGAGCATTGCTTGCCCCGGCTGGCCCCCATCCTTCCTGCGAGGTGTTCCCCCCACATGTGCGGCTCCGCTCAGTCAGGATGCGCGCGGCTCGCAGATGGCGCAGCAGGCGCGGCAGGTGCTGGCCGCGTGCGAGCGGACGCCGACGGACGCGGTGCAGCTGAACTACGACCCCCGCAACCCGTTCGACACCTGCCCGCTCACTTTCACGCCCATCTACAGGCGCGGCCGCCGTCCCCTGGCTGCTCCCCGCGGGGCTGGCGGGCTGCGCCGGGTGGCGCCTCCGCTTTGCTGGGCTGCTGCCCGCCTTGCCGAGTCGCTGCCGAGCGAGAGGGCGCGGCTGTGGTGGGCGCGGCGGTCGGCGTTGATGGGGAGTGCGTCGGTGAATTGCTCAACAGGCATCTCAGCCTCGTAACGGGAGCAGTTTCGGAGGGCTGCTGGACTGAGGCGGGCCCGTGCGGCCGCAGGGGCAACAAGTTTGTCGAGTGCCCCTTCACGGGCGCGCGCTTCCAGCCCGAGTGCAAGGGCAAGATCAGCCCTGTGGGCGACATCGCGCGGATCGGCGCGGACGCGTCGGGCCTGCTCTGCTCGCACACGCAGACGCGATGACGCGGTGGCTCGCCTGTGTGTTGCTGCTGCTTTCCTTGCCTGCTGTTGGAGGGGCGAGCTGGCGCGGAGAGATCGCCGTCCCGATCGCCGCGTGTAACAACACTCGGACCATCCCCACAGGGCCGTCGAGCCCGCCAGCTGGCGCGAGGGGGGCGCGGTTCCTAATCGAGTATGGGTTCCTCATTTCAGGGTGGCGGTGATTGAGGGTGGCCAGGAAGGGTGGCGGAGTTGATCGCTGATCGAATTCGCGGGAGGGGGGGCCGGGTCGAGTATATCTACTCGCAGCCATTTCACCTCCCAAATCTGCCTGCTCGCAGCCGCTCGTCGCATACCGCTGAGCGCAGATATCTCCTTGCAGCCAGATCGCCCGCACGCTAAAACTCCTCGCGCCCTCCTCGCGCAATCAACATGCGCACCGCAACCATCCTGCTGCTGCTGGCGCTGGTCGCCACCGCCAACGGTGCGTTCCCTACCATCTCTAGCTTCTGTATTGGATCGCTTTTGCGCACGGTGGCGGCTGCCAGTGAACCTCTTTGCAGAGTTCCGATCTTGCGCCCATACCTGCCGGTTCGTCGCGACGCTGCCTCCACCCCGCTTTCCCCCCTGTCGGTCGTGATCACCAATATCGCAACACCTATGCTGTGTTGTTCGCTAGCCATCTTAGCGCGCTTTTGCACCCCCCCCCCCCCTCGGCATGCGCTCCCCACAATAGTAACAAAGCTTGCGATATTCGTCCTTCGAGCAACGATCACAACATTTTTCGCAGTTCGGTGGCTTGTTGTTGCCCGTCTATTTGCCCCGCTTCTGGATAACACCTCCCTCTGAGCGCAGACGAAAGACGTTCCCTCCCCCTGGTCCCCACTTCCCTCCAAGTGCGCATGATAATCATGATGGCTGAATGACATGATTACTGGATGCAGCTAACGGCGGCGGCGGTGGCGGTGGCGGAGGCGGTGGCGGAGGCGGCGGTGGCGGAGGCGGTGGTGGTGGCGGAGGCGGCGGTGGCGGCGG